>MJUU01021550.1:190636-201076 GCA_002080025.1 Modiolus philippinarum
AAAAATGTGTTCGGTTAGTCCGAGGGCCAAACAACATGGCCGCTGTTACTAAAAATAAAACATAGGGGTAAATTGCTGTTTTTGGCAAATAACTCGAAAATCGTTGCAGATATAAAAAATCTGACGGGGTCAAATTGTTCAGAATGCCGAGATCTATCTGCTCTGCAATTTTGAAACAATCCGAAAACCCGTCTTAGAGTTATAGCCCTTTTTCCGTAAATTTTTCAAAATTTATGCATTTTTTATTTTTTATCTCAAAAACTGCAACAGATAGAGGTGAAGTGTAAATTGGAATAATGTTCAGCATATCAAGATCTACATACTCTGAAATTTTGAAGAAAATCCAAAGGCCTGTGTAGGAGTTATTGATTGATTTTCACCATTTTTTCCCCCAATGCCATATGGTTTATTGGTTATTTCCTTTTAAATTCTGTGTTCAAATCTTCTTTGGTTAACTTTTCTCTTTTAAGCTTTAGAGAAATTCCCTTTTATAGCTTTGTTTAAACAATTATTTTTATTTATAATTAAGAGCAAAAACAGTGTTTTTATACAAATTTTTACAATTTTTTGCAAAAATTCTTTCTTTATCTTTACCTTATTATATGTTACAATTATTTTTCTATATGAAATATTTTGTCTTACAGGGAAGTATTTGATTGGCCACTGTACTGTATGCTTTGCTGACATGAATTAGCAAGCAGTTTCTTGGCCTCATAGCCTGCATAATTGCATAATTTTTGTTGTTAAATAAAGCCTTTAATGATCGAGTGATGACATTAACCTTGAGAACCACAGATGGATTTGAATACTACATGGCATGTATGATGCTATGAGGTGCTGACTAAGTAATGTGACTTTGGTGCCTATATATCATCCAACATGGCCATCTGCGGGGAACTTAATTTATTACTGGACTGTATAGAAAGAGCACATAAAGAATTTTTATCTGAAACAACTTTGCTAGTTAGAATAAAACTTAATCACAATGCATCTTAGATGGTCCCCTTCAAAACAGATATCCCTCAAGTCTGCACCTTATGCAAACTGGCTACCAATGGGAAACATAGTTTAATATTGGAGTACATTCAAAGATCTTCTTCTTTAAAACCATTTGGCCAATTGGAAATAAACTTTGGCACAACACTTAATTTCTTTTAAAATTGTGTCCTGCAGATCCATCCCTTATCCAAGACGGCAGGCAATAGGGAAAATAGTTTGATCATATAACATAAATGTTTGTTTACATAGTTTGAAAATGAGACCCTTTAACATAGAAGTTTATTTGAATTTATGTATTGACCATGGACCAGGTGAGCGATACAGGCTATTGAGAGCCTCTTGTTCATTTTTCCCTATTTTTTATTATAGGAAATACACTGTACTTTGGCTGCAGAAATAAAGATAAAGATTTTTTCTGTAGAGATGAATGGACAAGTCTTATAAACAAAGGTTTACTCAACTTGTTTACAGCATTTTCTAGGGATCAGGTATGATTATGTCCGGTGTTTTTGATAATTCTGCAAATTATTTTTACATTTCATGTGTTTAAGGTGGATCGACAATTACACAGCACATTCAATTGGCGCATATCGAAAATCAAGTTGGATGCAGAATTGACTTGATTTTTAAGTCAGAATTTTCTTTTCTCAGCATTTTCATTTTGATGTCATAGTTATGGCGGGTTTCCTGGCTCATTAACATATTATATTTGCAATTCTTCAATGAACATACCAATATTCCTCAAGTAACACCTATAACAACTCCTTCAAAACTCCTATCTTTTCTTTGTCAATCAACCAATCAAGATTCTATAGAATTCTTTTGTATACCAATTTGTCATTTCTGGAGTATCCAGGTAAACCCCTTCAGGCAGTACAAATTGGTATACAATAGAATTTCTATAGAATCTTGATTGGTTGATTGGCAAATAAAAGACAGGAGTTTAGAAGGACTTGTTATCGGTGTTACTTTAGGAATATTGGTATGTTCATTGAAGAATTGCAAATATAATATGTTAATGAGCCAGGAAATCCGCCATAAGTGACACATTTATATCATTCACTTTCCCATGAATTTAATATCTACAATCTGCGGAAAATATTTACATGTTGTAAACTACATAGAATTTTTTTCAGCTCAACAGATAGCTGAAGTTTATCTCTCTTAAATATCAAAAAATTTAAAAAATCTATCTGATATTTATTTCATATGAAAACTAAACAATAAGCATGTTCTCGGGGGTTCCCTATATATTCTTTGTAAAAACTACTGAATTTTGACTAATTTTCAAAGACTGATTACAGGAAAAGATGATTGGTTACACATCATTTTTATTTTTATTTTTGGAACACAGTTAAGACTTACAAAATACCTTAAAATAAAAAATTCTGTCTGATATTTTTAATAGGCTAGACCTACCGTAACCTTCTGTTACATTGATCTAAACAAACTGATTTTACCCCCTGCAAACCAAGTTTAGGGGTATTTAGGAATCCCTCTGTGTGTCTGCCTGTATGTCCACACTTCTTGTAAATGCAATCTCAGTGGTATTATTCTGCCCTTTCTGTTTTATACTTGTTCATTTAGATTTCATACATTTAGTAGTTTAACAAAATAATTATTTAAAACCTAAATAAATGTCTAAAGTATTTAAAATTTTTACTCTGTATCCATTTTACAATATTTTCAATAGAAAAAGGTGAACTAAATAACATGTACTTTAAATCTGTAGCTGGATATACAGAACACAGAAATTTAGCAAGGGAGGTAATTTGATAAAAGAATTTCCTATATAATAAGTTTATTTCACAATTTATCTCGCTTATTATGTCTCCCCCCTCTTAAGGGTGAGACATATTGTTTTTGTCTTTTCCGTCTGTCGTCCGTCCGTCAGTCCATCCGTCCGTCCATCACAAAGTTTGTGGACGCCAATTCTCCTACATCTTTCATCGGATTTTAACCAAACTTCACAGGATTGGTGACCATCATGCCTAGTTGTGCATATCGTCTTGCGGGATTGATCGGCTAATTTTTGCTGGAGTTATGCCCCTTTTTAACTTAGAATTTTGCGAAATTTAGTTTGTGGACGCCAATTCTCCTACATCTTTGATCTGATTTCAACCAAACTTCACAGGATTGTTGACCATCATGCATAGTTGTGCATATCATCTCACCGGATTGATTGGCTAATTTTTGCTGGAGTTATGCCCCTTTTTGACTTAGAATTTTGCGAAATTTAGTTTGTGGACGCCTATTCTCCTACATCTTTGATTCAATTTCAACCAAACTTCACAGGATTGTTGACCATCATGCGTAGTTGTGCATATTGTCACGCCAGATTGATGGGTTTAGGGGAGAGTTATGCCCCTTTTTGACTTAGAATTTTGCTGAATTTTAAAGTTTGTGAATCTAATTCTCCCACATCTTTCACAGGATTTCAACTTAACTTCACAGGATTGTTGACCATCATGCTTTAGTTTTGCATATTGTCTAGCTGAAATGAATGGCCACCTGGTGGCAACATAAACTCACTTGTGTTTTATCACTGAAAGAACATTACGTACTGTGGGAGGGGGAGACATTAGTTTTTGTATCAAAAACACACTTCTAGTTTCAACAGTGACCCCTAATTTTTATTTTTTTATTATATGTAAACAATATAATGAGTTTAAAACACAAACAAAGTATAAACAAAATCTATAAATGATTTTTAAATTTATCCACTCATATAGTCATTTTTCCTATCATTTCTTTGTAAAATCCTTAAATTTTCAATTTCATTTTTTTTCGCTTAACTGCATTATGACCCCTAAATTTTATTTTATATTTTGAACAATAATACAATTATGTTTCTACACAAAAAAATCCACAAAATTCTATAATAGGAAACCAGTGAGGATCGAATTGCAAGGCAATACAGAATTCCCCTACCAGTGGAATGATTCTTTGTTACACCAGTAAATCTAATTAAAGAAAAAAGTTTTCTGAGTCCAAGGCCCATAGCAAATAATAGCTTAAAATCTGGAAAAGTTTAGAAAAAAAGTCCGGAAAACCTATAATTTACCAAAATTTTCTACGACCAAAGTCCATACCCCGTCAAAAATCAATGGACCCAACCCAAACTCATACTTGATTTGTAACCCATAGTGGTTGACTAACATAGCAAATATAGGTTTATATCTGGACAGTTTAGGAATAAAGGGCTACCCCGAGTGCAGCATGATACGACCGCAGCATGTCGACCACTGAAATTTCAACAAAAATAGTTTAAAGTGAATGTGGACACAGTAAAGAGCTTGACACAATAATTAGATGGACACAAAAAGAAGCTAGACACAGTTATTAGCTAGAAACAAAATAGGGAAAAAATCAACCCTTTTGATTACTTACTGATAAAAAACCGTAAGAACTATGCAAAATATGTACTATCAACTAAAACTTTACATCCATAGAATTCCAAAGAAAAAAATCTCATCGAAATCCAATGAAAAATACAGATTTGACATATTTAGAAAAATTGCATTTTTGGCCCTTTGACCTTTTGTAGCTCGGAAGCGGTAAGACCTACAAAAAATCCGTTGATATACTCCTGAAAGCTTAGATCAAGAGGAATCCAAAGAAAAAAATCCATCGAAATCCAATGAAAAATAAAGATTTGACATATTAAGTAAAATTGCAATTTTGACCCCTTTGACCCCTTGTAGCTTGGAAACGGTAAGAGCTACACAAAATCCGTTGACATATCACTGAAAGCTTAGATCAAGAGGAATCCAAAGAAAAAAATCCCATCCAAATCCGATGAAAAATAAAGATTTGACATATTTAGAAAAATTGCATTTATGGCCCCTTTGACTCCTTGTAGCTTGGAAACAGTAAGACCTCCACGAAATCTATTGACATACTACTGAAAGCTTAGATCAAGAGGAATCAAAAAAAAAAATCCGACGAAAAATAAAGATTTGACATATTTAGAAAAATTGTAATTTTGGCCCCTTTGACCCTTTGTAGCTCTGAAACGGTAAGAGCTGTGCCAAATCCGTTGGCATACTACTGAAAGCTTAGATCAAGGGGAATCCAAAGAAAAAAATCCCATCGAAATCCAAATGAAAAATAAAAATTCTACATAATCTGCAAATTCGCAATTTTGGCCCTGTTCAGCCCCTCTTAGCTGGGAAAGGAAACAAGTTATCAAAAATCTAATAGCTGAGCGCCATATTAATTTTTCACAAGGAATCCATTGAAAAAACTGCATCAATATGGGACTAAAAATAAAAAAATTTTTTTTTTTTGAGATTTGCCCGTTGGGCCCCATTTATCTCGTGAGAGGTACATGCTACGTGAAATCCGTTGGCATACATCAGATTGGAAATTTCCTTAGGAGCACACTGAAACAAATCCCAACAAAATCCAATAATTAATAAAGATTCTACAGTCAAAAATGTGAAAACACCCAATTTCACCCCTTTTTGGCCCCTTTTTCTAAAACGGGCATGGCCACCAACTCAAAATTAAAACCTCTGTTTATGCGTGTGCCAAGATACATCATACTAAAATTTCATAATGATCTGTCCACTAGAAGCAAAGTTATGTTGTCCACAGACGCCGATGACGCCAACACCATAACAATATACGACTGCAAAATTTTTGCGGTCGTATAAAAAGTACGGAAAACCTATATTTTAACAAAATTTTCTAAGTCCAAGGCCCATTACTCTGTAAAATATCAGTGGACCGGAACCAAACTCAAACTTGACCTGTAACTCATAGTGGTAGACTCACATAGCAAATACTAGCTTAATTTTTGGAACAGTTTAGAAAAAAGTCTGGAAAATCTATATTTTACCAAAATTTTCTAAGTCCAAGGCCCATAACTCTGTAAAATATCAATGGACCAGAACCAAACTCGATTTGATCTGTAACTCATAGCAGAAGAGTCACATAGCAAATATTATCTTAATATCTGTAATGGTTTAGAAAAAAAGTCTGGAAAATCTATATTTTACCAAAATTTTCTAAGTCCAAGGCCCATAACTCTACCCAAAATCAATAAACCAGAACCAAACTCAAACTTGATCTGAAGCTCATGGTGATAGACTTACATACCAAATATTAGATAAATATCTCTTATAGTTTGGGAAAAAAAGTCTGGAAAATTTAGTGTGACGGACGGACTGACAAACGGACTGATGGAGTGCAAACCTAAAGTCCCCTTTGGTGAAGCCGGTAGGAGACTAATAATTAATACCCTGCAGACACCTTAAACCACATGAAAGATTTGGACGAAGAGGACACTATATGGAGATGTGCATATGTAGTGTTTCACATCTTGTTAAAAAAAAATAATTCAAATGGTAGATACATGTATTGTGAAATAAAGATGTAGGAGGGAAACATTTATTTTTTTCATCCATCCAAGTGCATATTGTGTCCAAATGAATTCCTTGTCCTTTCTTTATTTACTTATGCACTTGTTCACTTTCCATTGTTTACTTTGCTGTGGATGTTATTCCTGCTTTGGGGACCACACTCGTTCTCTCAAGTTTATTTTCTAGCTTTCTCATTACCCAAAGTTTTGTAACATTTGGAGGGAGAAACTTCCTAAGTGAATAAAGAATTTCCGCTTCACATTTGGCCAGATATGTTCGTTATTAAAATAAATTTTCAAATGTTTCCATACATTAAATTTTCAGCAATAGTATCAGACTACATTATATTTGGGTATTGAAATCAATAATTTAAAGAATCATTTTGTTAATATACAATCAATACCCAAGTTTCATAATAAACCGTAAATTTCTTTAGGCTATACACATGTTTCAAGGAGTAACCTCTCATCAGCAGCTTTAAAAGTAAACAATATGGAAAGCCATAATCCAAAAGTAGTCAAGAAAGAAGTACTCATTACCAAAAATATTGAAGTAGGAGGCCAAATCTAGTACTAAGGATATCCACCGAGTGCCACACACAGAATGAAGCCCTGAAGTATTTTTAAGGAGTTAGAATTTTAATGAAAACAGTAAATTTCTTTAGAAAGCAAGGTAATTTTTTAATGTCAGACAAGTGTGACTACTGGGCTGGTGAATTTGATACAGAAAATTCTGATACTACATGTCTATTTTACTTCTGATGATTTATACTAAAACTTGCCCTCTTTGGTCATTTCTTAATATCTCTTGTGCATGTCCAATAAAATTAATCTATCATCTGTGTAGAATTATTAAGCTGTTGTATTCAGAGAATAATTAAGATGTTGGGAAAAAGTATATCACTTATGTGCATTCCATCATAATCTGATGTATTTATTGTCTCAATTTTTTTCCATTTTCAGGATGAAAAAATATATGTTCAACACAAGATAATAGAAAGCAAGTCTATGTTATGGGAAATATTAGAGAATGGTGGCTGGTTTTATGTGGCAGGGTATGTTGAAATATTTATGCAGTAAAACTTCGATGGCTCGAACACCCCACTGGCCAAGGGAATAATGATTGCTGAAAACAGTTCAAGATAGATGGGGGTTCGAGCTATCGAGGTTGAACTATGTTTTAACTTGAACAAAAGGGACCAGAAAAAGGGTTTGAGACATCCATGGTGTTCGAGTTATTGCAGTTCAAGCCATTGAAGTTCTACTGTATATAATGCCTCCTTTATAAGAACACTTCTCAACACAGCTAAAACATTTATACATAGATATTTTGTACTAAATTTGGAACTTGCACCAAAAGATTCTGATGTTATACAAGATGAAAGAGTATGTGTAGTTGAAAATGAAAAAGATGGCAGACTTTTCTTGGAATTAAGCAAACATTTCTGCCAAGTAATGAAGAATCAGAAATTGTTGATAAATTTTTACTTTTTAAAGAAAGTGTTCTAATTTTTAGCTCACCTGGCCTAAAAGGCCATGTGAGCTTTTGCCATCACTATGCGTCCGCCGTCCGTCTGTCTGTCAACAGTTTCAAAAATCTTCTCCTCAGAAACCAGTGGTCTAAATGTAACCAAACTTGGCCTGAATCATCATCAGGGTATGGCTTCTCAAACTGATGTTCAGTTTGTCCCTCTGTTGAACAACATGGCCACCATTGCTAAAAATAGAACATAGGGGTTAATTGCAGTTTTTGGCTAATAACTCGAAAACCCTTACAGATATCAAAAATCTGACACAAGATAAAAATGATCAGCATGATGAGATCTATCCAATGTGCAGTTTTGAAGAAAATCTGAAACCCATCTTGGAGTTATAGCCCCTTTTCCGTTAAATTTTCAAAATTTTTGCATTTTTTATTTTTTATTTCAAAAAGTGTAACAGGTAGAGGTCAAGTGTAAATTGCAAAAATGTTCAGCATATAAAGATCTACCCACCCTGAAATTTTGAAGAAAATCCATAAACCCTTGTAGGAGTTATTGTCCTTTTTTCACTGAATTTTTGAAAATTTCGTATTTTTCATCTTTTATTTCCAAAACTATGGCGACTTCAAAACTGATGTTGAAAATTGTTCCTTGACCGCCATTTTCAAAATGGCCGCCAAAAAAGGCGGAAAATTCAACATTGTCGGATTTCAATAAAATTTGGTAAAAATTGTTCGTTGACCGCCATTTTTAAAATGGCCGCCAAAAAAGGCGGGAAAATTCAACATTGTCTGATTTCAATGAAATTTTATTTCCAAGTAGATATTAATGTTGCGACTTCAAAACCAATGTTGAAAATTGTTTGTTGACTGCCATTTACAAAATGACATCTCAACTTCAAAACTGGTGTCGAAAGTGGTCCTTAGCAAGAACGTTTTTTGTCAAAAAAGCCCAACAAAGAAATATAGTAAAACATGATCAGACTTTAAAAACAGTTCAAGATATTGGAGGTGTTTGAGCTAAGAAAGTTTGAGAACCTGAAGATCAACTGTATAACTTACAATGTTACCTTGATTGTGGCAACTGAAAGCCAGGTGAGCGATACAGGCTCCTGGGAGCCTCTGGTTTCTGTAAGTCTTTTTACTTGAATTTCTAAGAGCTAACTTTTAGATGGATTACAGCAATTTCTGGATATAACAAATATGCTTCAGCTTAGTTTTGTACTTTTTAGAAATGCCAAAAGGATGCCAGATGATGTGAAAGATGCTGTTAAACAAGTTATAATGGAATGTGGAAACAAAACAGATGACGAGGCTGAAATTTACATTAGGAAATTAGAACAATGTCGTAGATATCAGGCAGAGACATGGTCATGACAAAGTGTTGTAATAGTAACCAAATTTATGTTTTGAAAATCGAGCATACTAATGCAGATTCTGGAAAAATCATGATGTGTTAATTGATAACAAAGCATTCATTCAAACGGCACCAGACAAGACAAATGTGTGACAAAGTGTTGTCAAAGTATGAACTTGTATACAAATTATGATATTTCTGTGATATATAGCAAATAAATGTATTGCTGGTACTGAACAGCCATAAAAATTTACACTTAACATTTTGTAGCATTGATTAAGAATTTCATCAAAATAGCAACAGGAAAATTTGGAGTCATTAATTTTTCATATGAATTTAAACATAGAAAGCAGCCACTGCTAAGCTCACCTCATTGCGCAGCATTGTCTCATGTAAAACATGTATGTTTACAGGAATGGACTATACTCATTTTTTATAACAGATTCATTCATGCATAAAATGTAGGCAACACATACCTTCAAACTTGTAAAAATGGTCATGGGGGTTTGACACATGAAACGCCTACAGGCATACAAAAAACCTACTTAGGGGTTTAAATCCACTTTCTTGTTGTTTTTGTCTCGCCTGTGACGAATGTCGCGGAAGCGAGACATAGCGATCCAAATTCCGTTGTCGTCGGCGGCGTCAACAATTGCACAAGTTTTTCATAGGTGGAATAGAGTCATTTAATCTTTTTAGAATTGTGTCATAATTGGACAGAAGCTAGATAATGGTCAGAAAATTACCTCTAGCTAAAAAAATTGGAAATTTTTTTTTTTGTTTTTCCGTATTTGGACTTAGTTTTTTTAAATGTTAACCCACAAATTAAAGTTTTTTAGATGGTGAATAAAGTTATTAAATCTTATTGGAATATCATAAAAACTGGTCAGAAGCTAGAAAATGTTCTGAAAATTACCTCCAGATGAAAATTTTGAAATTTATTTTTTTCATTTTTATACGACCGCAAAAATTTTGCGGTCGTATTATGTTATGGCGCAGTCGTCGGCGTCGGCGTCTGCGTCGGCGTCTGTGGCCAGCATAACTTTGTTTCTAGGGGACAGATCATCTTCAAATTTCAGTATGTGGTTTCTTGGCATAATGGCTATCCCGGGTATTAATTTCGGGTTTATGGCCCCACCCGTTTCAGAAAAAGGGGCCAAAAAGGGGTAAAATTGGGTATTTTTGTGTCTGTGGACAGCATAACTTTGGTTCCAGTGAACAGATCATTTTCAAATTTGG
>MJUU01021551.1:4810-26607 GCA_002080025.1 Modiolus philippinarum
GTATAAATGTCATATAACAGTGGGTTCATGTTCTCTAACTACAACAGAGACAGAACTCTATATACATGTACCCTACAGTTGCTCTATTCCACACAAACTACCCTACATCTCTGTTTACAATCCATAATACATGAGATCACTGGTATGAATGTTGTATAATAGTGGGTTCATGTTCTCTCAATACAACAAAGGCAGTACTCTTTATACATGTACCCTACAGTTGCTCTATGCCACACAAACTACCCTACTTCACTCTTTACAACCCATAATACATGAGATCACTGGTATATATGTAGTATAACAGTGGGTTCATGTTCTCTAACTACAACAAAGACAGAACTCTATGTACATGTACCCTACAGTTGCTTTATGGCACACAAACCACCCTACTTCTCTCTTTACAACCCATAATACATGAGATCACTGGTATAAATGTTGTATAGCAGTGAGTCCAAGTTTTCTCACTACAACAAAGACAAAACTCTATATACATGTACCCTACAGTTGATTTATGCCACACTAACTATCGTACTTCTCTCTTTACAACCCATAATACAGGAAATCACTGGTATAAATGTTGTATAGCAGTGAGTCCATGTTTTCTCACTACAACAAAGACAGAACTCTATATACATGTACCCTACAGTTGCTCTATGCCACACAAACTACCCTACTTCTCTCTTTACAACCCATAATACATGAGATCACTGGTATAAATGTTATATAACAGTGGGTTCATGATCCCCTCACTACAACAAAGACAGAACTCCATGTACCCTACAGTTGCTATGTGCCCCACAAACTACCCATCTGCACTCTTTACAACCCATAATACATGAGATCACTGGTATAAATGTTATATAACAGTGGGTTCATGTTCCCCTTACTACAACAAAGACAGAACTCTATATACATGTACCCTAAAGATGCTGTATGGCACATAAACTACCCTACTTATCTCTTTACAACCCATACTACATGAGATCACTGGTATAAATGTTGTATAACAGTGGGTTCATGTTCTCTCACTACAACAAAGATAGAACTCTATATACATGTACCCTACAGTTGCTCTATGGCACACAAAGTTCCCTACATCTCTCTACACAACCCATAATACATGAGAACACTGGTATAAATGTTGTATAACAGTGGGTTCATGTTCCCCTTACTACAACAAAGACAGAACTCTATATACATGTACCCTACAATTGCTCTATGGCACACAAACTACCCTACATCTCTCTTTACAACCCATAATACATGAGATCACTGGTATAAATGTTGTATGACAGTGGGTTGATGTTCTCTCACTACAACAAAGACAGAATTTTATATACATGTACCCTACATTTGCTCTATGGCACACAAAGTTCCCTACATCTCTCTACACAACCCATAATACATGAGACCACTGGTATAAATGTCATATAACAGTGGGTTCATGTTCCCCTTACTACAACAAAGACAGAACTCTATATACATGTACCCTAAAGTTGCTCTATGGCACATAAACTACCCTACTTATCTCTTTACATCCCATTCTACATGGGATCACTGGTATAAATGTTGTATAACAGTGGGTTCATGTTCTCTCACTACAACAAAGACAGAACTCTATATACATGTACCCTACAGTTGCTCTATGCCACACAAACTACCCTACTTCACTCTTTACAACCCATAATACATGAGATCACTGGTATATATATAGTATAACAGTGGGTTCATGTTCTCTAACTACGACAGAGACAGAACTCTTTAAACATGTACGCTACAGTTGCTCTATTCCACACAAACTACCCTACATCTCTCTTTACAACCCATAATACATGAGATCACTGGTATCAATGTTGTATAACAGTGGGTTCATGTTCTCTCAATACAACAAAGACAGAACTCTATATACATGTACCCTATAGTTGCTTTATGGCACAGAAACCACCCTACTTCTCTCTTTACAACCCATAATACATGAGATCACTGGTATAAATGTTGTATAGCAGTGAGTCCAAGTTTTCTCACTACAACAAAGACAGAACTCTATATACATGTACACTACAGTTGCTCTATGCCACACAAACTACCCTACATCTCTCAACAAAACCCATAATACATGAGACCACTGGTATAAATGTCATATAACAGTGGGTTCATGTTCCCCTTACTACAACAAAGACACAACTCTATATACATGTACACTAAAGATGCTGTATGGCACATAAACTACCCTACTTATCTCTTTACAGCCCATACTACATGAGATCACTGGTATAAATGTTGTATAACAGTGGGTTCATGTTCTCTTACCACAACAAAGACAGAACTCTATATACATGTACCCTACACTTGCTCTATGCCACACAAACTACCCTACTGCTCTCTTTACAACCACAATACATGAGATCACTGGTATAAATGTTATATAACAGTGGGTTCATGTTCCCCTCACTACAACAAAGACAGAACTCCACAAACATGTACCCTACAGTTGCTCTATGCCACACAAACTACCCTACTTCTCTCTTTACAACCCATAATACATGAGATCACTGGTATAAATGTTATATAACAGTGGGTTCATGTTCCCCTCACTACAACAAAGACAAAACTCTATATACATGTACCCTACAATTGCTCTATGTCTCACAAACTATCCCACATCTCTCTACACAATCCATGATACATGAGATCACTACCTCCGTTTAATATGAGGGCCATTGTTTAGTGGGTGACTGTAAGCAAGTCAATAGTAAGTTATTACAACCTTAAATCATAATGAAGGAATTTGTAATGTTCTTTCATTTTCCTTTGTAGACATGATGATGGAAAGCTGAGAGAAAAATCAGAGAGGAGATACTTTTGGAATAACACATATCTTAATGAGGAAAATGTGCCATACTCTGTGAAAAGATCAATATTTAGACAGTGCCAGTATGGAAAAAAACACAAGCGAAATAATGAGGTAAATTTGTAAATAATTTCATGAACTCATTATTCGACCTTATCTGAAAGAAAAAGAGATATTTCATTTATATCTTAATTAGATAAATAAAAACAAGAGCCTCTTTAAGAGAAAAAAAAAAAAAAAACTGGCAACTTGTCCATCAGACTTAATTCTAGACTCTCTTTGCACTTCTCCTGTTATTCCAGGGTTAGGAAGATTCATAGTTGCTTGTTGAATGTTTATTTCAAGATATCTTCAAATATTTAAATTAATTCAAAATCATTTATTTCTTTATGATGCATTTATTTTAAGATCGATATTGTTCATATCGGATATGAAACAATAAACTTCTTAACTTTCCCACTTCCCGTTTAAAACAGGAATCGAGAAGTATAAGGTAAGTATAATTGAATAGCTTTGGTGTTGGTTTTCGCATATATTTATTTATATATATATATCTAATGTTAAATGTATATTTTATATACAAGAATTATATTAATTACATTTTTAACTTTGTACAATTGTGTGTACATATATATAAATGTGTAGTAATAGAAGTGGTGGAGGGACATTTTATTAAGACACACAAGATTTGCAATATTTTAAAAACACCCTTTTTTGAAACAAATTGAATTGTTGAAAGTTTTCATGCACATTTGTTTTGATATTAGTCATAGCTCACACATTTTACAACAGATAAGTTGTCTGTGCGTATCAGGGACAATATATAACAGGTTATATATTGTGCCTGTGTATATTTACAGAAAGGGTTAACATCTTGTTTATTGGGATGAATATATTCAAAACTATATGCAAGACATGTTTACCAAACCTTAAAAGCAATTATTCTCTAATCTTGCCTGTTAATAATGTACATTTTCTTATATTTGTCATACAGGTAATTAGAATGGAGAGTCTTATTCACAGAATGGGTTTGTAGTCCTTTCTGGGCACCATTTATGTGCTATTTAGATAAAAGTTTAGCACTATTTGGTTTTCAGATAGGCTACGTTCTATCATCAGCTCTCCTGTTACAATAAATGAAGGTATGTGGTGTTTTGAGCCAAAAAGCAACAGGTATGTATGTATAAATACTACTGAAAACCACTATTTGACCAAAATCTAACCTCATATTAATGAATTTTAACACAAAAACAACTGTTTTTACAATTAAAAGTAGACCAAATCTCTTTTGAATATAGATATTGTTGAAGCTAAAAGTTGATGTTGATTATAAGTTATTGTGGATTAACTTTGTTAGATCATTGTTGTTACAATTTAATTGCATCACAACTTGTTTTTCAACGTTGAATAAGTGTTGATTTCTGACTTTTATTCAACGTTGACTCTAAGTTGATGTGTTTGCTGTAAATTGATTTTCTCCCTTTGAAATGCTTGAGTGTTTTCATCATGTAGAAATGTGCATTCTTGACTGCCAATATTTAAATGCCTGTCTTTGATTGGACATGATATGGTATAGAGGTTGGTGCCTTCCATCCAAAAATTTTTTTCTTGAAACCTTGCAGATTTGTGGGGTACAACATTGTTTTTTTCATCAGCAGATTTTTGATCATAGAGTAATAAGATTTTTTAATTTCTTTAAAATGCATAAATTGGCAATTTCAATCCACATGTTGTACTCTAACTGGATAGAATATTTTAGAGAATTTTCCTTGAAATTTTGCAATTCTTTCATACATGTATTTAATAAGCTCTTTTTATTAATTTATTTTTGTTGATAAATTTTCTGTTATTGGGTTTATGGAACTTTTAATTAAAAACAAAATAAGTTTAGGTCATGAGAAATTAATTTATTGGTTCTTTGGCCCACCCTCAACTAGTTGGAGGCCTGGAAAAATCCAATCAGTGACCCTACTTTTTTCCATTTCAATAAAATAGAAATAAAAAATTACCTCCCTCACTATATTTTAGGTGTTTTTTTAACAATGTAAGAAGCTGTCTGGTCTATATTTTGTCAAATATAAAGATAAAAAAATCACCTCCCTCCCGTCCCTTTCAATGAAAAATTCTCCGAGATCTAATTAATTAACTTTGTATGGCATTACTTAGACTTCATTATTGACAACACTTACATTTTTTAATATTTTAGCTAACCTGCTTTTGTAGACTTTCCTTACAATATATTTTATTTATTATCTTTTATTTTCAGACAGTTAAGCAGGCTACAAATGATCACAATTACAAAAAAGGCCGAAGAAACTCAATACAACCATCCAGAAAAGTAGACTGTGCAGCAAAAATCTCAATAAGGTACTTTGACACTTTTCCACAATATGAATTACAAACAACAGCATCGAGAGAAAAGAAAGAAGAGAAACTTAATGAATTAAGGCATGATTTGCAATCGGTTGACAAGGTACCTACACCAACAACAAAAATTTTCATCTCTTTGCCTTTACCAGCTGCACATACAAACCATACGGTTTCTGTGGAATCTGGTTTCTCTAATCGACTCCATCAGAAGATAATAAGAAAAATAGAAGAATTGGTGGAATCTGGCATTGTCTCTGTCCCATATATAAGGAAAGCACTAAGGCATTATGTGCAAAAAGATCTGTGTGCTGGAGATCAGGTTCAGCCTGAATTACATGATAGGGCATATTACCCAACAAGACATGATATTAGAAATCATGTCCACAAATTTATCATTGCCGGGAGGCTGTCCAACTTAGACCAAGAAAATCTTGGGAAAAAAATTGAACAATGGAGGACAGACTCTCCTCTAAGTAAATTTTACTTCAGGCCTTGTACAGAGAAGGCTGATGCATGCCAGGAAGATTTACAATCTGTAACTGTTGAAAATGGGTTCTCCCTAGATGAGGACGATGAGGATGAGGACAGTGCTGTAACAGGAAAAGACTTTCTATTTGTTCACCAGGAAAGCTGGCAACAACATCTTTTACTGAAATATGGTAACACACTATCTTTACTTGATGCCACTTATAAAACGACAAGATATGCCATGCCTTTATTTTTTCTCTGTGTAAGAACCAATGTTGGGTATTTACCAGTAGCAGAATTTATCTGCCAACATGAAACTCATACCCATATTGAAGAGGCTCTGACAATAATCAAGTCGTGGAATGATGAGTGGGATCCTCCTTTCTTCATGACAGATTATTCGGAGGGGGAGCATATCGCAATAAAGACAGTTTTTCCGAAGGCAGAAGTATATTTATGTTCATTCCATAGGGAGCAGGCCTGGGAAAGATGGAGCAAAGATGGTATGGAAAGTAGTTAGTATACAATGATTGAAGGTGTTTTAAAAAAAATATTAAATTTGGATAAAAGATTTTTTTAGATTTAGTCTATATAATGAAGAATTGGGAAAAAAAAATATCCAATTGAAGTAAAGTGAACCTTGATATATTTTTTCTTCCATCCAATTAAAAAAGCATAGCCACCCTTAAATAATATTACATGTATGTTCTAACTATATAAATGAGGCTTACATTGTTAATTGCTTGGATATACCAGGTATTTGTAGAGACCTTGTCTCATGTAAATTTACTCCAAATCCTCTCATTGCTTATTACAAACATTGTTATATTCCTAATTTTGTGCCATACCACTACAGCATAAACTATTGATACGTTTTATTGTTTGCTATACATATATGGCTTGTAATATATTTTTGTGAATTTCTTACCAGTTTAAGAAACCTACACCTTATTTCCATTTTATCCAATGTATACACAACAACATCAAGGAAGGTAGCATACAATGAAATCTTGCATTTTTAATGAACTATTGCATATGACAGCTCATTTAGACTGCTAAAATAAATAATCACTGTATTATACACTTTAAAGATATTTAAATTGTGTATTTATAAGATTCAGTGCTTTTATTGTTGTTCCTTATCTTGAGGTACATTCTGGCAAAAAGAGAGTGAAGGGAACCATACATGCCATGTTAGGCCTTGATTAATGGCCATTGCTTTTAATAGACAATATTATATTTAATTTTCTCGAAGTTATTTATTCCTACATTCTTTAACATGCCTGTATAATTTCATTACCTGTTAATGTTAATTGTTGGATGTGCATTTTAGGAAAAAATGGACTGTCTTCTCAGCACAGAATAGACTTCCTGGATAAATTAAGAGCAATAGCTAATTCTTCAAATAGAACAGAATTTGAAGGAGCTGTGAATGCATTAGAAAAAAGCCAGTGGTTTATATCGAACACAAAGGCAAGAAACTACGTACAGAACAAATGGTTGAATATTGCTAAGGTATTCAATTAATATATAACAATATGTTATAAGAATGATAACATACATCTATCAGATACAAGACTGATATAACATAAAACAGTTGGATTATGCTGTAGCCACCTACCATACAGAAATATATCTGATGGACAATCTGTCAAGTACTATCCCTTGCAACAATAAAAAACAACTAGCCTCATGAAAAGTTTGAAATAATTGTTATGCCCTTGCATTTAGGCGACCGGGGCATTAAGTTTTACCCTTGTACGTATGTACGTCTGAAATTTTAATCAAGGATTTCCTAGCTTGTGTATGCAGGAATGATTTGATATTTGGTATAAAGCTTTGGTAAGATGAGTAGTACTGTGTCTCCTCTTTTCAGGTCTGTCGCTCATCTACTTCCTGTTTGCCAATAAAGCTGAATGGCTTTTCCATTTGTGTCCCCTGGACACATTTTTTATTTTGTTTGAGAAATGCTATTTGAAAATCAAAAAGTGTACCAAGTTCCATTAAAATTTGATTTTGCTTTCAAATTAACACTGAACAAAAAGCTTGATTCACAAGCATTTTGATACATTGATAAAGTTTCAATAAAGCTACCTCCTAAATACATGTGCATAGGTATGTCCAGAGATATGCATTGTATGAAGAAAGGAGATATAAATGTTTCATAACATAAACATATTCAGAAATATTTTCAAAGTAGTAGAACTTTCAACAAATGTGGAGTGATATTTTCCAATCTTTGTCATAAAGCTTTGATGGAGACACTTTCTACAGTGATTTTTCTAGCGCTCGTCACTTTCGTATTTTACGAAACAGTTTTCAAAATGACGAATGTTTTCTGAACCACTTTCGTCACTTAAATTTTTTCTTGTAAACTTTTTATCCTTAAAATATTTAGAAATTATATTCAGTGTCATACTTATGACAAGTTTACTACCCCAAGCCAATTAATTAATTACAAAGGTGATGTTGTTACAGGTAAATTGCTAATCCGATAATTATACAGGTAATTAAACATACAGTATACATGTAGTTGTCAAATCACCAATCAGGTACAATCATTAAATATAATTTAATTATTAGGAAGCCATGAAATGATAATATTTTAAGTTATTAATGCTTAAAGTTTTAAATTTCAACAGAGTATTTTGCCGGTCCTACTTTCGTTTCTATACACAACATTCCGATTGCGCATGCGCATAGATAAATGGCTTACAGGTGTACAAATAAATTACTCCCAACATATAAGACCAATGTTTGTTAAGTTTGTCTCAGTTCCAATTTAAATAAGATAAATTTCCAACAAATTCTATTGCTTTGTGCAGCCTTTCCAATTTTATTTTTAGTAATACTTTCAATTATTTTGTATTTTTGATAGTGAAATACTTCTGATTTTGCATCACTATTTTCCTTGATCAGATGTTGACTGTTTGAATACAAAATATAGGTTTAGCATTCCTTTTCTTTTACTGCAGTACATAATTCAGGTTTATTAGCAAACATGCACATACAATTTCACCAATCGAAACATTCATGCATGGACACCTAAAACATACAGATCATTAAATTATCTTGTTTTTCAAGATCAAAATGTAACAATTTTTAAAGAAAATAGGAGAAGGAGTGTGTCATTTTATTACAGTGGTTGCTTTCGATCAGTTTGCTCTTACGCTGAAGCACTTTAAAATAGCGAATTAAATATATTACCCCAACTTCGAGGGTCAGAGTGCACATGAAACTACGAATGCATCACTTTATTGGTTTACAGTATTTGATTTGACAATTTTTACAAATTTATTGAAATTAAACGTGTAACAATACCGACAAGACACAAACTCACAATCTGATAACATGTAGAAAATACCAATATAAAGTTGGTAAAAAATGTCTTTTTTAAGTAACACCACTCTCTTAACAACATGTGAGATGCCATTATTCAGTGCTATGTTTACAATGATTCTTTCTTTTTTGGATTTTGTAAATAAAGTAATGCTTAAGTAATTTTTAGCTCACCTGGCTAATGCCAGGGTGAGCTTTTGCCATCACTTTGTGTCCTTCGTCCGTCCGTCGTCCGTCCGTCCGTCCATCCGTTGGCGTAAACTTTTCATTCAAAGATCTTCTACTCTGAAACTACTGGGCCAATTGGAACAAAACTTTGTCACAATAGTCCTTGGGTGGTCCCATACAAAAAAAGGTGTTTTTCAGGTCTGTGCGATTTCCAAGACGGCCGCCAGCTGGAAACATAGTTTTAACATTGGACCCTATGGGAAAACACATTCAAAGATCTTCTTCTCTGAAACTACTGAGCCAATTGGCACCAAACTTGGCCACAATAGTCCTTTGGTGGTCCTTTACAAAAAAAGGGTTTTTCAGGTCCGGGCGATATCCAAGATGGCCACCTGCGGGAAACATAGTTTTAACATTGAACCCTATGGGAAAGCACATTCAAATATCTTCTACTCTGAAACTACTGTTCCATTTGGCACCAAACTTACCCACAATAGTCCTTAGGTGGTCCCTTACAAAAAAAGGTGTTTTTCAGGTCTGCTCGATATCCAAGATGGCCGCTAGCAAGAAACATAGTTTTAACATTGGACTCTATGGGAAAACACATTCAAAGATCTTCTTTTCTGAAACTATGAAGCCTATTGGCACCAAACTTGGCCTCAATAGTCCTTTGGTGATCCTTTACAAAAAAGGTGTTTTTCAGGTCCGCTCTATCCAAGATGGCTGCCAGCGGGAAACATAGTTTTAACATTGGACCCTATGGGAAAACACATTCAAAGATTTCTTTCTGTGAAACTTCTGAGCCAATTGGCACCAAACTTGGCCACAATAGTCCTTTGGTGGTCCCTTACAAAAAGGGTGTTTTTCAGGTCTGCTCGATATCCAAGATAGCCGCCAGCAGGAAACATAGTTTTAACATTGGACTCTATGGGAAAACACATTCAAAGATCTTCTTCTCTGAAACTATTATGCCAGTTGGCACCAAACTTTGCCACAAATGTCCTTTGGTGGTCCCTTACAAAAAAAGATTGTTTCAGATGGCTGCCAGCGGGAAACATAGTTTTAACTTTGGACCCTATGGGAAAGCACATTCAAAGATCTTCTTCTCTGAAACTTCTGAGCCAATTGGCACCAAACTTAGCCACAATAGTCCTTTGGTGGTCCCTTACAAAAAAGGTGTTTTTCAGGTCGGCTCGATATCCAAGATGGCCGCCAGCGAGAAACATAGTTTTAACATTGGACCCTATGGGAAAACACATTCAAAGATCTCTTTCTATGAAACTACTGAGCCAATGCAACCAAACTTGGTGAAAATAGTCTTTATGTGGACCCCTATAAAGAAAAATGCCAGCAGGGAACATAGTTTAACATTGGACCCCATGGGGAACACTAACAGCGGCCTTATCCCCTGTAACTAATTGGGCATATTGGAACTATAGTGTAATTATATACATGTATATTGGCTCTTTGACATAAAATGTCAATCAAGGACCAGGTGAGCGGTACAGACTCTTGAGAGCCTCTTGTTTGTTGTTAACTCTTAGTAAAATAATTGTTTAGATTCAACTTGAAGCCTAAATTTAATCAAAATATTTAATGTTCTGTTACTTAGAGATGGTGTCCTGTCTTTTGGGATAAAGGTTTCCATACTTGTGTGAGAACCAATAATGGAGTTGAGGCAATCAATCGGTCCTTTAAGATGTTTTACCAACGCCTATCTTGTGATGGATCAGTCTCATCTACAATGGAGGAGATAATACATGAATTTGTTCCTGACATGTTACATACATATGCCCGGACAAATTACACATACTCTAGTGAATACAGAGCATTTTCATCCACAATTCCTGCATTTCTTCAAAATAAACCTCGACAGTTTATTATACATTGCATGAACAGAATAAGTTCAGCCTCTGAAGTGAAAAAAGAAAATATTGTTGCTCAGGACAATAACATTTTTACTGTTAATCATTATTCATTGACATTTGGGGATGATAGTACTTACCCAAGTTGTTCCTGCTTAGATTTTCAAAGATACTTTATGCCATGCAAACATTTCTTTGCCCTCTTCAACCATTTTGATTTGTCTTGGGATGATGTATCTCCTCTTTATAGAAACAGTCCATACATAAATCTAGATGTAGACTTTATGAGTCTAAAGGTTGCGGAAGAAATAGTTCAAAAAAACCTTGAACTTTCAGAAGAATGTAACAACGAAATTGATTTCGAAGAAACAACTATAACTGTAGAAGAGGATCAAATTTCTGAGTGTGTACCACCAACACAAGCACTTGGAAAACAGCTGAGAGAAATGCTAAAGCAGATGGAAAATGCAACCTTTCTCTGCAGGGATTCATCAGCAATGCATGAAGTATTAGAAGTGTTGGTGGACATGAAAAACAAACTGCTAGAGTCAGCTGAAGCAGACAATGGAATCCTTTTGGAACCAAGAAATGAAAAGCTTCCTAAGAAAAAAGTTGCACCTTTACCTTTGAAAAGACAAAGAAAGAAGAGTATTGTTCAACGTTACCAAAAACGAGTTGGAAAAAAAGCAACAACAATCAAAAATTCAACAAATATATCAGTTGATAGTACACAAAATAATAAGCCTGTCATTCAATTGAGTGAAAGATGTAAACCAACACAAAATCATTCTATAACACCGGAATGCAGTGAACTTCTTGGTCAAATTCAAAGGGATAAAACTGTGAAAAAACAGCTAAAGAGACCAGCTAGTGATAATACAGATGCAAGCTGTAGTACTGTAAAGGCTACAAAACTTGAATTTGAAGACCTTCCATATATCATGTGTGTTCAAGGTACAACCTCTGCACCAAGAAAGAAGTCCTTAAGAGTTGGGTGCAATTCATTCACTGGCGATGACCTAAGAACCCTAGATGGAAATAATTGGCTTAATGACAAGGTATGTAGAGGGTATCATTCGTCAAAAATTTTCCTGTTTTTTTTTTTTTAATTGGTGCTCTGTTGGCACACTAGAGTCAATTTTTCTCACCGGAATTTTGCCCCAAAAAAAATTTATATTTGTTGGTATGATAGAGCATCATTTATAATTATATATTTAACAATGGTAGTAGAGTACCATAGGAACAAAGGATGTAGCAATTACAAAAAATCATATTCCTGAGACATGACAAATAGGAGAAAACAGAAAAAGAATGACATCAGGCAGTCTCAAAATGTGAATATTTAAACACCATATTCAAAAACATGACAGTCACAGTGTGAAGTCACATAAAAACATGAATAACACCAGGTAAGAATGTCCTACTCTGTTTAAATCACTTGTCACAATATCACTTAATCAAAATCTGTAGTCAATTTCTGGAAGATGTGAACCTAGCTGAAAATGACCATTTATATTTGGGACACCAACATGTCATATCTTACAATGATGTTATATTGTCAGCCATAGATTTTTTGAGAAATTAAAGTAACATACCAATAATCTGAATATACACCTGTTTCAACATTTTTGGGACAGTGTGTTTGCTGTATGAAGAAAAGCACTGTGCAAACTAACAAATCAACTGTGAAGTGTACACTCCTATCGGAAAATAGAGTAAACGCACTTGAGACTACGAAAAACATATACTTCCTCACCAAAAACAATTTGATTTTGCAACTTATGAATTGATAAGTCCATATATGCAACCACAGTTTATTGTACATTGTTGTTTTAGAGAAGGATTTGGTTTGGATAGGGATTATAGTATGAAAAAGCATGCATGCATATTAGGCAAAAAAAAAATACATTAGCTTCTCAGGCACCTGCCTCATCTCTTTTCTGAGAACTAATTTTCCTTTTTTATTTAAGTTTCAAATAAAAAAAAAACAAAATCACCTGCCTCATTACTTTTGGGCATTTCAGTAATGTAAAAAGATGCCTCATCATGATTTTGAACCAATAAAAATAAAAATCTTCTGCCTCCCTGCCTCATCATTTTTTCTGAAAAATGGCCTGAGAATCTAATCATTATTTTTGTATGGCCTTAATGGTTCACTTTTCTAAGATTGCTAAGATTGCTTTTACATGTTTTACATAGATATTTGGCATGTTTGGTAGTTTCCAATAAAAGTTATGTCAGGCATGTGCAACCTTGTACAAACCGGTGCATATATCCATTATTTCTGAAATTAGACGTTGCTTCAAAGGCAACATTTTGAGGGAGTGATACAAGTTCCGCTTTTGGTTTTGGCATTTTTTTCATAAATAATTCTCTCATATGCTGTGTTGGATTTAAGAAAAATTTTCCCATCTTCTGAAAATTAGTTTGCAGTTCATTTATATGCATACTTTTAAATTTCAGGTGATGCAAGCTTACCTGGGATTGTTAATGTTTGAAAAGAATAGATTAAAACCAAATTACATGCTTGTGTTGCCATCATATATTGTGACCAAATGGCAAAAAGGTTGCTACAATGAATGGCTCTTTCTAGAGGTATTACATATATATATAGTTATTTTTAATCAATAGTTGTTGCGAATAACATGGAATCATCGAATGGGGAGTCTGGGGTGACATCGGCTATTGCTTGCAATTGCAAATCTAGTTTTTCATTATTCTTTCTTTCTTTCTTCCAAGGATTTTTGTCCATGCATTTTCTCAAAATTCATTCATACTTGGCACAAAGTTGGACCACCATTAGAAGATGTGCATGCACCACCAAAAATTTTTTAAATGGCACCGGTTGCCATGGAAACGGCAAAAAAGGCGGGAAAATCAAAGTGCTCAGAATTGAATCAAAATTTACAGAAAGGTTGCTTAGGACATGGGGAAAGGTTTCCGATGTGCAAGACTTCAATAACCCACCAGTTGCAATGGAAACGACAAAAAAGGCAGGAAAATCAAAGTGCTCAGAATTGGATGATCAATTGATTTTCAATGAAAATTGATTTCTACGTAGATTTTGATGCTGCAGACAAGCTGGAATCATCTAATTGGCTGTCAGGGGCGACATCAGCTATTGCTTGCAATTGCAAATCTAGTTATAATTATTATTTAATTTACGCAAGATTGTCAATCTGAGTGTGACACCTAATAGACAGAAAAGCTATTTGTATCACGGGTGACCTTTTGATCAATTTACAACTTTTAAATAGTAGCTTAGGTACTGTTAATGAAAAAAAAACAGGTATTGATCACATGATTGGAAAATTGAGAACCTTGAAAAATAATAGCAATATCAATTTATTATTTCAGATTAAATAATGATTGACGGACAAGAAATGGTGTAAACAATTGTAACAACAAAGGGTGTTTCCATTAAAACTGTATTTCATGCTGAATAGTTCAGTCAAAATATTTATCAACTAAACAAACCTTTGTAGAACGGTTGTGCTATCATTAAAACACTATCAAACATATTTTAAGAAAATGTTTGAATGGAATTCATCTCCTTTGTAACTCTAGGAGAATTTGAAATCCCTAAATTATGGGTTTATAATACAGACTATGAAGATTTCGACACATGACGTATTTAAAAATTTCACCCTGCTGGCCAGATTATTAAGATAAGCGCTTATTCCCTAGCTCACACTTGCCCCTGTGCTTATTCTGTATAGGGAATAATATTTCAACATACACATCAGTCATTCCCCTGATAATATATGTTTTAGTTAGACTAATATAAGTGAACCTATTTACCATATATCACATGTTGTCTATTCATAAAACTAAATGTTATATGGAACAACACCAATGATTTCAACTTCTTCATTTTCTTGATTTTTATAGATTGTATATTCAAAGTATCAGTGGATATTGATACCTGTATGCACCAACAACCATTGGGTTCTTTTATCAGCAAATATGAACGAGCATACATTTGCTGTGCTCAACTCTATGAAAAAATCTTATGCACTTCAAAGGGAAATGTTCACACATTGGTTGTAAGTATATTCAGGCCTCTTGTGTCAAGATCTTTTTAATCATTTGTCAGTAAAGGTGCAGATATCTAAACATAGATGATCATTGTTCCAAAATGATGATAATACATTTTTAATGTCAGTTTCAAATGAACCCAGAATTTTAGCATGACATACATAAATCTATTTCTACTGTCACAAATATACTGAGTTACTTTTAGCAAACCAAGGAAGTTTTGTATCAATGACAGTAAAGACTAGCAAAAAGTGTAATTATTTTACAATGAATGAAAAGACCTACAGATTTCTTAAATATAATCAATAAGAAGACATTAAGCATTATTCACAAAGGATCTTCTTCAAATGTATGGACATACATTATGTACAACAACCTTTGAGAGTAAAAGATATATACTCTATTTCAACAAAAATATGCAGACATCATGATTATTCTATTATTACAGTTGAAATCAACAATGGTAGTTTCTGTCTCGCTGTGGACACTTCATTTATAATCAACAGGTGTATCGTATAATGACATCAAATGCATTGACTTTATATACTGTAAACCAACTTATTTTCGTGACTTCCGTGTGAGTGAAAATATCGCGAAAATAAAATCAGCGCTAATAGTTCTTATCCTTATATAAATGTATTAACAGAAACAGAAAAGCGTGAAAACCTCAACATAAGAGAAAAAACGCAAAATAAAGTATCTGCTGAAGTAAGTTGGTTTACAGTAATCTTCAGTCAAGTTTTACAACCAAGTTCTTTCGTTAGTAAATATGGTATCTGGACTCATCATATCTGGCCCACAGCAAAATCAATGTGGGTACACAAGGTCTGACACCATGTCAGTTTCATGTTTTGTTGTTTAATTCTTACAAAATGTAATGCCTAGACTAACTGTATCACTGGTATGCAAATAGCTAGTTCTAGGTTGTTACATGTCAGTCTTGAACCTGGAATGTAGACTTGACATCAACGTTTCTATTGCATGAGACGCTGCATCATTTCCTTTACAATTTGACATCCAGTTGACACTGATCCATGGCCTTCAAATCAGGCAAACCTGTTTGTCCCTGCATATATTTCCACCTTGGATATAAAGTAAACTGGAATATTGTGAAAGGGACACATAAGTTTCAACAACTTAAAGCAGTTAGTTCAAGTTTGAATACCCAAACAAATCAATTCTGTTCCTTTACTAATTTTCATCTAAGTATCTTTTGGAAATTTGACTCCAACCACAACATCAAATTATAATTTTTTTTGACAAAAATTCATATTTGTAAAAACGTTCTACATGGCTATCTGCAGAAATTTAATTTGCAGTAACTTGGATATTTATTATTTGACCTTTATTTGCAGGATGTATATGACCTGTCGCCAGAGAAAGCTGCAGGGGCCCTTTATCAAATGGAAATGTATTGAATACGAGGAGGAACAACAGCAAGATGGTCATAGCTGTGGACCTTTTGCCTTAATGGTATCTATTAGAAGTGAAAAAAATGTAGCCCATCAATGAATATCACCGGTAGATTGTAAAAGTTATTTGTATTTATGGATATCAATTTTTGGCCTGGTTGCACGGAGTGCAAATCCGGGTTATAGTATGGTGAATCTCGGGCGGACGGGGAAAATGGGATATTGATTTTGTGAAATCAACTCCTCCTACAGTTTTCAACCTACATTTTAAAACTTCATAAAATGTTTATATATATATATATATATATATATATATATATTGTAGATGTGCACCTCCCTTTTTGGAATTATTTTGACATTTTTTTCCTATTTTTCCGGACTTTGGAACTTAGTCATTTTTTTCAACATTAATATATTTATCCACAGTAATATATGTGCAGCAAATAATAAGTAGAAAGTAGAAAAGAGATCTCTCAGGAGGAATGCGAATACCACAGATATACAAAAAAAAAAACAATTAATGAAGTACACTGAAACCACCAAATACATAGGTTTACTACATTATTTAGGATTGGGAAGCAGTCTCTGCTTCTTTCAGGATACCAGCCATGTCCCTCAAATTCTTTAACGGGGATACTTTGTGTTTTATTTGAGGAACTGTGTTCTAGTAAAGTCATGATTATGTTTTCCCATATGTGATGAGATTTCCTTCAGTAGCTTGGCTTTGTCAATCAAATTCAGTCATCGAAACTTCTTTTTAATCTAACCCCCAATATACCTTGTGGGGTCTGAGAAATGTAACTGAAACTGTTATATTCTGTGTATGCATTTTTATTATTTAATTTGTATTTCTTTTCAGTATGCTGAAGCTTTACTATCAAACACAGATGTAACTCTAATTAAGCAGCATCACATTCCAAAGGCAAGACAGTACATTCGGAATCGACTGTTAAATGCTGCAAAGAAGAATGATAGATCTGTATGTGACCTGCCATTTTGTGAAGGAACAGAGAGACTTAAATCCTCAGACCTTATAGAGTGTACAAGGTGCAATGGTTTGATACACACAGAGTGTGCAAATGCTGTCCAATCTGAGTTGAAGGATTATGCCTGTTTATCTTGTCAACAAGCAGATTTTAATGCAAGCTGTGATTCGTTATCTGCAAGTTTAAGTGTATGAATTACAATGTATTGCTTCCTAACGTTTGATAAACAAATCTCTTCTAAAGAAATATTTATTGTATCGCATTTTTAGCCTTTAAAGCATACCAGTGGATTGGATTATTGTAAAAAAAAATATAGTGAGAGACATAAATCCACTGTTATACAACATTTATACGAGTGATCTCATGCATAATGAGTTGAATAGTGCGATTGAAGGGTACATGCATAGAGTTTTATAGTTAGAAAACATGAACCCAATTTTATATTACATATATACCAGTGATCTCATGTATTATGGGTTGTGTAGAGAGATGTAGGGTAGTTTGTGTGCCATAGAGCAACTGTAGGGTACATGTATATAGAGTTCTGTCTTTGTTGTAGTGAGGGGAACATGTACCCACTGTTATATAACATTTACACCAGTGATCTCATGTATTATGGGTTGTAAAGAGAGACGTAGGGTGGCATAGAGCAAATGTGGGGTACATGTATATAAGGTTCTGTCTTTGTTGTAGTGAGAGAACATGAACCCACTGTTATACAACATTTATACCAGTGATCTCATGTATTATGGGTTGTAAAGAGAGACGTTGGTTAGTTTGTGTGGCACAGAGCAACTGTAGGGTACATGTATATAGAGTTCTGTCTTTGTTGTAGTTAGAGAACATGAACCCACTGTTATATAACATTTACACCAGTGATCTCATGTATTATGGGTTGTGTAGAGAGATGTAGGGTAGTTTGTGTGCCATAGAGTAACTGTAGGGTACATGTATATAGAGTTCTGTCTTTGTTGTAGTGAGGGGAACATGTACCCACTGTTATATAACATTTACACCAGTGATCTCATGTATTATGGGTTGTAAAGAGAGACGTAGGGTAGTTTGGGTGGCATAGAGCAAATGTGGGGTACATGTATATAAGGTTCTGTTTTTGTTGTAGTGAGAGAACATGAACCCACTGTTATACAACATTTATACCAGTGATCTCATGTATTATGGGTTGTAAAGAGAGACGTTGGGTAGTTTGTGTGGCACAGAGCAACTGTAGGGTACATGTATATAGAGTTCTGTCTTTGTTGTAGTTAGAGAACATGAACCCACTGTTATATAACATTTATACCAGTGATTTCATGTATGATGGTTTGTGTAGAGAGATGTAGGGTAGATTATGTGCCATAGAGCAACTGTAGAGTACCTGTATATAGAGTTTTGTCTTTGTTGTAGTGAGGGGAACATGTACCCACTGTTATATAACATTTACACCAGTGATCTCATGTATTATGGGTTGTAAAGAGAGAAGTAGGGTAGTTTGGGTGGCATAGAGCAAATGTGGGGCACATGTATAAAAGGTTCTGTCTTTGTTGTAGTGAGAGAACATGAACCCACTGTTATACAACATTTATACCAGTGATCTCATGTATTATGGGTTGTAAAGAGAGACGTTGGGTAGTTTGTGTGGCACAGAGCAACTGTAGGGTACATGTATATAGAGTTCTGTCTTTGTTGTAGTTAGAGAACATGAACCCACTGTTATATAACATTTACACCAGTGATCTCATGTATTATGGGTTTTGTAGAGATGTAGGGTAGTTGATGTGCCATAGAGCAACTGTAGGGTACATGTATATAGAGTTCTGTCTTTGTTGTAGTGAGGGGAACATGAAACCACTGTTATATAACATTTATACCAGTGATCTCACGTATTATGGGTTGTAAAGAGAGACGTTGGGTAGTTTGTGTGGCACAGAACAACTGTAGGGTACATTAATATAGAGTTCTGTATTTGTTGTAGTGAGTTGAACATGAACCCACCGTTATAACATTTATACCAGTGATCTCATGTATAATGGGTTATGTAGAGAGATGTAGGGTAGATTATGTGCCATAGAGCAACTGTAGAGTACATGTATATAGAGTTCTGTCTTTGTTGTAGTTAGAGAACATGAACCCACTGTTATATAACATTTATACCAGTGAACTCATGTATAACGGTTTGTGTAGAGAGATGTAGGGTAGATTATGTGCCATAGAGCAATTATAGAGTAGATGTATATAGAGTTCTGTCTTTGTTGTAGTTAGAGAACATGAACCCACTGTTACCAGTGATCTCGTGTATTATTGGTTGTAAAGAGAGAAGTAGGGTACTTTGTGTGGCATAGAGAAACTGTAAGGTACAAGTATATAGAGTTCTGTCTTTGTTGTAGTTAGAGAACATGAACCGACTCTTACATAACATTTATACAAGTAATCTTGTGTATTATGGGTTGTGTAGAGAGATGTAGGGTAGTTTGTGTGCCATAGAACAACTGTAGGGTACATGTATATAGAGTTCTGTCTTTGTTGTAGTTAGAGAACATGAACCCACTGTTATACAACGTTTATACCAGTGATCTCATGTATTATGAGTTGTGTAGAGAGATGTAGGGTAGTTTGTGTGCCATAGAGCAAGTGTAGGGTACATGTATATAGAGTTCTGTCTTTGTTGTAGTTAGAGAACATGAACCCACTGTTATATAACATTTATACCAGTGATCTCACGTATTATGGGTTGTAAAGAGAGACGTTGGGTAGTTTGTGTGGCACAGAGCAACTGTAGGGTACATGTATATAGAGTTCTGTCTTTGTTGTTGTTAAGAGAACACGTAACATTTATACCAGTGATCTTATGTATCATGGGTTCTGTAGAGAGATGTAGGGTAGTTTATGTGCCATAATGCAACTGTAAGGTACATTGATATAGAGATCTGTCTTTGTTGTAGTTAGAGAACATGAACCCACTGTTATATAACATTTATACCAGTGATCTCATGTATAATGGGTTGTGTAGAGAGATGTAGGGTAGTTTGTGTAGCATAGAGCAACTGTAGGGTACATGTATATGGAGTTCTGTCTTTGTTGTAGTTAGAGAACATGAACCCACTGTTATATAACATTTATACCACTGATCTCATGTATTATGGGTTGTGTAGAGAGATGTAGGGTAGTTTGTGTGCCATAGAGCAACTGAAGGGTACATGTATTATAAGGTTCTGTTTTTGTTGTAGTGAGAGAACATGAACCCACTGTAACATAACATTTATACCAGTGATCTCATGTATTATGGATTGTGTAGAGAGATGTAGGGTGGTTTATGTGCCAAAGAGCAACTTTAGGGTACATGTTTATAGAGTTATGTCTTTGTTGTAGTGAGGGGAACATGACCTACTGTTGTACAACATTTATACCAGTGATCTCATGTGTTATGGGTTGTAAAAAGAGATGTAGGATAGTTTGTGTGCCATAGAGCAACTGTAGGGTACATGTATGTAGAGTTCTGTCTTTGTTGTAGTTAGAGAACCTGAACCCACTGTTATATAACATTTATACCAGTGATCTCATGTATAATGGGTTGTGTTGAGAGATGTAGGGTAGTTAGTGTGGCATAGAACAACTGTAGGGTACATGTATATGGAGTTCTGTCTTTGTTGTAGTTAGAGAACTTATATAACATTTATACCAGTGATGTCATGTATTATGGGTTGTGTAGAGAGATGTAGGGTAGTGTGTGTGCCATAGAGCAACTGTAGGGTACATGTATATGGAGTTCTGTCTTTGTTGTAGTTAGAGAACATGAACCCACTGTTATATAACATTTATACCAGTGATCTCATGTATAATGGGTTGTGTTGAGAGATGTAGGGTAGTTTGTGTGGCATAGAACAACTGTAGGGTACATGTATATGGAGTTCTGTCTTTGTTGTAGTTAGAGAACTTATATAACATTTATACCAGTGATCTCATGTATTATGGGTTGTGTAGAGAGATGTAGGGTAGTGTGTGTGCCAAAGAGCAACTGTAGGGTACATGTATATGGAGTTCTGTCTTTGTTGTAGTTAGAGAACATGAACCCACTGTTATATAACATTTATACCAGTGATCTCATGTATAATGGGTTGTGTAGAGAGATTTAGAGTAGTTTGTGTGGCATAGAGGATCTGTAGGGTACATTAATATGGAGTTCTGTCTTTGTTGTAGTTAGAGAACATGAACCCACTGTTATATAACATTTATACCAGTGATCTCATGTATTATGGGTTGTGTAGAGAGATGTAGGGTAGTTTGTGTGCCATAGAGCAACTGT
>MJUU01021551.1:68552-83064 GCA_002080025.1 Modiolus philippinarum
GGTTGGGCAGGGAACGCGAAATTAAAACCCGGGCTTAAGCTTGTGCCAACAAACATCATACTAAAATTTGATAACAATCCATTCACTAGTACTAAAGTTATGCTGTCCACAGACGCCGACGCCGACGCCAGCGCCATACCATAATACGACCGCAAAATTTTTGCGGTCGTATAAAAATTGCTTGTCTTTGAGAGTTTCAGGAAATCTACCAAAATTGGAACCATATTTTTTTATTCTTAAGTTTTCAGAATTATGTCTTGTATGAAGAAATGGCCAAGATATTTGATTGTATGCAAAAATTTCAAAAATTGTTAGTCTTGAACATTTTCAGGAAATTTACCAAAGTTGGAACCGGAATAAAATTCTGAAAGCTTATTGTGCATCTATGGACTATATGCAACAATTCTACATCAAAACTAAAGTCCTTATTCACAATTTTGTTAAAAAATTGTTGATATATGGACCTAAATAGAAAATTTAGCCAAATTCATTGAAGCGGAAAATATAGGTCAAGGTGACATAATTCTGATATGGATGTTGGTCACTACTAAAGATGTAACCACTTACCAATAATCATCAGTCTATGGCATGGAGGAGATATGGTGCAAACAAAAAAATTTCGTGGAAAAAAACTAAGTCCAACTAATGGAAAAATACGGAAAAATTGGAATTATTTTTTTCAAAAAATAAACTTGGGAAACAATAATAAGGTTGTACTGAAAATTATGTCAAAATTTCATTGATATTGAATATGATGTGAGAAAGTTATTGAAGTTAAAAAAAACCTTTAACATTTGGGTTAACTAAATGTTAACGACGCTGACGACAACGGAATCTATGCTTGCTATGTCTTGGTTTCGCGACATTCGCCGCAGGCGAGACAAAAATTGACTCACCATGGCAGAGACAGTGAAATCTCTAGACAACATTTTGTCTGTAAGCCAATCTACCTTCCTTCTTGTGTTACAGAAGATTACAGCTTGTGTAATTGTAAGTGTCTCGTACAAATCACAAAGGGTATCCAACTTCCATTCCTAAAATTATAACAAATATGTGTGTACAGATCAAAAATAAACAAATTTCAAATTTTATCCTCTCCCCATAGATATTTTTTTGGAGAGACTTCTGAAACAATTTTTCAACTAGTTTTGGTAAATTAAAAAAATACTCAAAAACTATTACTACCAAACAAAAATTGACATCCTGCACAATAATTGGAAAACTAGGGTTGCATATTCCATTCATAGCAGAGCTTGCATAAGTGGCTGTTAGAATTCATTACAAAGAATTTGGGTATATTCCTTGTTATAAAGTTGGAAATGTGTTAACCATGCATGTTTATTCACAAACAATAAAGCAATGTCTTCTTATCTGTCTGACAATCAATGAAATACTGGTATAATCTAAACATGACCACTTTAAAAAAAAACATTCAAAATAAGGCCTTGCAATTAAAAAAATTTGTTTCCCCTTACCCGACCTTACCTAATAATGTCGAGTAGGTAGGTAGGAAGAAAAGAAAAATTTTTAATTCTTACTAAAAAGATGTTAGATATAACTGTTTTTTTATCCAAATTTTAGTAAAAAAAAATTTTTTTCTCTGAAAAGTCAACAAAATTATTTGAGTAGGGCCATTTTTTAGGGTCGGTAGGGTAAGGGAAAACAAACATTATTTTAATTTTGGCCTAAAATCAATAATTTTTTTTTCACCTGGCAGACCTACCTCTCTTTCTACTTGGATGTAGAACTGACGGATACCTTCCAGAGTTAATTCTTCTTTTTTTACCAAAATCCTGATGGGTTCTCTCATGAATTTCTGTGTTACATCTAACACATCAACAGGCATTGTGGCCGACAACAGGATAACCTATAAAACATTTTATAAAATACAGAATTATTATTATACTTTGTCCAGTGTAATAATTCTCACAAGACAAAGATAACACTAAGTGATGAAGTGCAATTCTTGTGCAGTTTTTAAAAAAAAACAAGGTTTAGATAAATTTTGGATTTTTAAGGAATAACATTCCTTTACAAATGTTAGAAAAAAATATTGAATAGTTTTGCTTGAAAGCCATATAAAATTAAATACACAAATTCTAATCCAAGTCTGACGGTAAATCTAATCTGAAAATTTCGAAAGTTAATCACAACCTCTCTCTCTGTCTCTCAGTCAGCCAGATGCTCAACATTGATAATAGCCCTAGCTACTGGCAATACAGGAAGCAGATGCAGCCATTATAGGTAAATTTCAAAAGCACACAAATGAAGAACTTGAAGCAAACTAAAACTATAATTTATAGGAACTTAATATTGTTACGAAAATTTTGTAAAACAAGCCGAGAGAGACAACTTCAATCATCGTTCAAAGTGCAGGTACAATTATGTAAAACTCATCAATTGAGAAAGTGTCTTTTTGTAACCACTTTAGTATAACTTTCATATCAATGGATGGCGTTCAGGTTTAAGGAGTTCAGTTAAGAAAAAAAAAAAAAAAATAAATAAAATCCTCTTGCTCCTTTTGTATTTTTAAAGGAATGCTATATTAATATCAGCAAATTCATTTGATATGGCTGAAAGTTTGAATGTTCGATTTAATAAGGGAGTAAGAGTGTCAGAAATTTCTGACCTTTTGTTTTGAAGAACTTTACTAATAGAACAACATGAGCAAAAAATTTTGAAAATCCATGTAAGAATTTTTTAGTTATAAGACGTCAAAATTTTGGCTGGAAACGGCTCTCTCTGGAGTTTTCCTTCATTTTCCATTAGCTGTTTCTATGCCTTAAAATATATAAAAATCTAATTGAAAGTTGATAAAATTTTGCATATTGTCTATTTTATGCATGTTAAAGTGACCTATGACCAAGAAAATATGATCCATGTGCAAAAATATTTAACCATGTTTGAGTGGATAAAACCAGAGGATATAAAATGCTTCTGAAATCTGACGCTCATACTCCCTTAAATAGTTATAAACAAAAAATGCCTGAAATGCCAATAACAACTGACCTGAATATCTTCTGGCATGAATCTGAAGACGTCATAAATCTGATCTTTGAATCCTCTTGACAACATTTCATCTGCTTCATCCAGGACAAACAGTTTGATAGATTTTGGAGCTAAAAATAAATAAATAAAGACAACTAAGAAATTATGATTACTCATTTCACAAAATCATACCAGTCAATCTGTGCCATTAGCCACTAGCCCCATGCCATAGACTAGCAAAATCAGCCTCAGGCTAGTGAAAATTACAAGTATAAAAGATCTTTTTTTCATTATGATAAGAAATCATTTTCTCATTAGAAGAGTAATTGTTTCTCTCTATATAAAATAAACTATATCATATTGAAACATTGCATCCGACTTCTTATAATTACAGTGGAACTTCGATGGCTTGAACACCCAAGGGACCGATGAAAACAGTTCGAGCCAAAGGAGTGTTCGAGATATCAAGGTTGAACTATGTTAAAATTCGAACCAAAGGACCACAAAAAGGGTTCGAGGCATCCATGGTGTTCGAGTTATTGCAGTTCGAGCCATCGAAGTTCTACTGTATTCCTCATATCAGTTGATTTATTTCCCTTTCACCATCTAATAGGTGTCGGCAAATACATATCAAAAGATCTACCTTTTTCTTTTCAAGGTTACGAGGTCCAATATTCTAGTATTATTTGAAAGGTCTTGCCACTCGGAGTACACATGCAATCTATGAAAGAAATATCACTTACCATCCAAAAGATATAGTCAATGTATAAGTTTTTATCTTAGCAAACAAACCAAAAACTATTTGCGGTGCCCCAAAATCTTTAACTATCAGGGCCAAGTTTGGTTCGAATCTGAAGAAGCAGTTTAGAGGAAAAGTTCTGGATGGACAGATTTACCGGAAGCTGCAAACAAGGTGATTTCAAAACCCTGCTCTAGCTAGCCAGGGGAGCAAAAATTTATACCAAATTTGTGTTAAAACACTGAACAAGAAAATAGATAGCATGAGAAGCTAGTTGCAGTTGTCATCCAAATTACGTATACAAATATGGCTGATGTTGGACATGTCAGTAGAGTGAACGGACTTTTAACCATTCTAATTAACAGTCACGCATGTGTAAAATACAGGTCACAGACAGCAGCTGAAGAATGCACAGCAACTCTCATCCCAGAATACATCAAGCATACCAATATGGTTGATGTTGGACATGTCAGAGTCATAAAGCGGGAATGGACTTTTCCCTTTTCTTTCTGACAGAGTTGCTTATGTGTAAAATGTAAGTCACATACAGTATCTAAAGTATGCATTGCAGCTGTCGCCCCACAAGCTTCATGCATACCAATATGGTTGACATAGGACATGTCAGAGTCATATAGCAGGAATGGACTTTCAACTTTTCATTCCAACAGAGTTGCTTATGTGTAAAATTTAAGTCACATACAGTATCTAAAGTATGCATTGCAGCTATCACCCATATCTTAAGCTTCATGCATACCAAAATGGCTGATTTGGGGCACATCAGTAACCGGGAATTCTACCACACCAAATGCTGGGGTAAGGCCTAAATCAAAATATTGTTTGTTTGCTGTTCCCCGACCGACCCTCAAAAATTGTCCCGACTGACAAAATTTTATTGCTTCGAAAATTACCGTATTTTCTGGGCTAAAGGTCGATGGGGACGATAGGTCGAATTGCTCTTTTTGGGGCAAAAATTTGTTTCTGTTCTTAGATAGGTCGATTGGCACATAGGTCGAAGGGCGATCGGCGGTCACCAAGCGTAAGTATTGGTAAGTATCAGCATTTTTCCATTGTTTATGATAATTATCTTTCTTTACTTATTGTAATAAAAAATATAAATTTCTTGATGTTTGTTGTTTTATTACTCTATGGCTTCGTACCTGTTTAATTTTGTTATCATTGTCTGATTAAATTTATTGTGACAAGTGGTCATAAACATGTGTCAATTTGGGAAATCCAGCTAAGTTGTCAAAACAATACCCAAGCCTGCTTCTGATCTTCCTCAATTATATTTAATTAATCGTTTGAAGTTTTTACCTGTCACATCTCGGGCGTCCAATTGTCGTCTGTAGTTTGCCGACAACGAATTGTTTGATTGCGATTGAAGACCCATTTGACAATGTTATGACATTTTAGTTACAACATTAATAAACAGCTATTACAATTTCATCAATTTTGTTGGCGTCCACGGCTATGAAAGTAAAATTTTATTCCATTTGCTATATCCCACGCCGCCATTTTGATCATTACTTACTACGCATGTGTCGTATTACAGGTAAAAGTGAAGGCGGTAAATATGAAACAAGATCGATATTCACCTAATAAATATAATAACTCAAATGAATTATGAAATACAATCATATTTGCAAACAGTTTTTATGCCCAAACTGTTTATAACCCCTGAAACATTTTTCAGTATTGTACAAAAGATCGATAATCCCGGATTTGTATCAAGTGTTACCGGTTACGATTCCAATATTAACGTATTAACCCAAACTTCCCATTCAAAATGTAGGTCAATAAAAAGACAAAATACGCGAAAAATATCTTTATTTACACTGTTTTGATAATATAAAAACAAAATAAAACACCAGGTTAGTATCTTCAACCTACGAATGGCACCTACAACAAAAAAGAAAATTGTCAATCATATTTATCACTGACATTGACGTTTCTGATGCATTAATATTTTACAGACATCAGATTTTTTTTTATTAAGCCTTAGATAGGTCGACTTCGTTGGATAGGTCGAGGGCAGGACTTTTCAGAAAAAAAATATCGACCTTTAGTCCGAAAATTACGGTATGATATTTTTTTTTAATATTTCGTTCTGGGTCCGGAACATCAGTCATTTATGTTCCGACGTAAAAAGATTTGCATCAAGTGTAGGCTCGACATTTGCGGTAACAGTACTTGCGTGTCAAGCGTTCATGATACCAATTTATGGAAACCACGTGCGATTATTGTTGACATGTTTGCAGCCAAGGATGAGTTCTTAACTCATTTAAGGTACGGTCCGCTCATTTTAAGATATAAGGTACGCTTTGATAGTGAACAAGACATGACAGATTTAAAATGAGCAATTATTACACAGGAGAATGTATTAAAAGATAGATGAATCGATCTGACAAGGCAAACTTCACAGACTAGTTTTTATAGGATAAATATGATATTGAAGTGTCCAAAATATGTAACAGGACCAGGAAATTCTCAAACCAAAATCTGACAAAATATTGTTTATGTTATTTTAGATCTCATAAAAAAAAATCTGTAACAAATCGGGAAATACAATAAATTAGATACATGTATAATGAAAGCTATTGATTTTATTGTTTAATTTATTTAACTTCAATTTTCAGATTGTTTTCAGGAGCTCCGGCTACAGAGCTGCCGGGCGCGTCACCAGTTGGGGCTGAGGGGAATGGCCTCCCTCTGCAGGGTAGTCATGGTATAATACGGAAAGCCTGACCTAGAACCATTATAGCCAATCTGTGTGGAGAAAGGACAAGCCAGTCTCCATGCAGCATTAAAACCCCTTCTATATATTTCTAAGGAAAGCAAACGGACTGGGTGGCGGATAGAAGGCTAAATTTCCTGCCCCTACCCATTTCCCCCTTTTCCAATCGCAATCAAAATTCATTGCCTTGGATGTTCCTGACACTTTTATTTCTTTCTTCTTTTATAAAGTTAGTTGCCCTGGATGTTCCTGACACCTTTATTTCTTTCTTCTTTTAGTGAAAATGGTTTTGAATCGATCGAATAGTTTTCGTCTTAATATAGCTGAAATACTGCTCAATGGACGTTTAACTCCAGCTCATCCACTTTTATTTTATTTAAATTTCAATCAACTGAGGAGCTCAACTTCGAAGCTTTTAATTACATAATATACAATTACCACCCTAGATAGTGCGTGACCCAGGTGTAACTGTTATATCGAAATTTCTTGTTCCCCTGTTGACCTTCCTATGCGACCCAACGCTTATGGTTGACCCAGCGAAATCTCAAAAGTCATGTGAAACGGTTTGCAATTTAGATCACAGATATTTAAATGAGTGTATAATTTTCAAGATTGATGTACGTCAAGGATTTGCATTGGAATGAAAATTCTTGGTAATGCGTATACGATAAATGTGCCAAGAAAAGATTACATAATATATCAGATTTTGGTATCGAAATTGTGGTAAAGGTTACACATAAAGATCACATTGTACAATATTATTATGCTTCCTGTAAGAAACTGCATTAATAGTGTCCAATATAATATTTTGGCATAGTATACCTACAGCTGTGTACTATGCATGTCACATGACTTTGAAGGCGGAGCTACAGTATTGTCAATCAAATAGTGATGAAAAGATCTTCAATCTAAATTTGGTAATATTTCTAATAAAATAAAGTTTTAACCCCAATTGTGGCCATTCATTTTACTTATCTCTTCATTTTATATCATGAAATGAATAATTTTTTTGAGATTTGCCATAAAAAGTTTTTCAAATTTCCATGACATTATGCAACTATTTGAAATATAGGAATTTAAACTGACAGCGACTAACTGAAAAGAACAACTATTTATTAACTTGGAAATTGTAATAATAAGATGAAAATTAATGACACAGTCAGCATAATAATGATAATAACATTGTGTTTAGCAACGACTATGCCAAAATAGTGGTCAGGGTTGAGACCATAGTGCACGACCCGGAGGGGAGTGCACTATGTGTATTCAACCCTGACCACTATTTTGGCATAGTCGTTGCTAAACACAATGTTATTATCATAATAACTTCCAAACAATATTTTTCACATAAAAATTACTGTGAATCCAAATGACATCTCAATTTCAGCAAGAAAACCTTTCAATAAAAAAGTTGACTGGGGAACGGTGATATCGTGACACGGGTTTTACATTTCGGGGACATTGATGACCATATTTCCTTACACCGACTTCCAAAATAATATTTTGCACGTACATTCTCGTATCGTAGTAAAATATCTTAATTATTAAACAGATGCACAGTTAAAACACAGTAGACCATACAATAAAGATATAATTATCTAATAATAAAATTTGAGGACGGTGATACCCTGTTAAGGCTAACTCAATTTTTGCCAATCTTAAATTATATTTTAACATGAATAACTTTGATTTAGTAAATACTGTTTAAATTGTAGTATACATCAAAACTGGACGCGTTCCCTTAATTAACCCAGCGAGTGGTGGAAATATATATGTTTCAAGTATTAAACCCTCCAGAGATCTTTAGTTCGTCCTTCCAAATGTAAATATCCTGCCCCTACCCATTTATCCATTTTCATCATTGCCCCAGGAGTATATTCCCTATTAGATTCTTAGTCTATAAATATCTGTTTGAATATCTATAACACTGGCAGTAAGAGATGGAGACAAAATATGTTTGAGATAATGCACAGGAGAGCTTTAAAGTTCGTACACATTTCTCCATTTTGAAATAAGTGCCCCGGCTGTCTCATCTATCTTATACCTTTATTTCTCGATTATGCTTCAGATAGTATTTTTTTCAAATTAGATAGTATTTTTTTCAAATTCATCAATGTAAATATCCCTAAAAAGATAAAAAAAAAAAAATGTAAATATCCCTCCCCTACCCATTTATCAATTTTCATCCTTGTCTCAAGGGTCCCTTCCCCGTTAATTTTTAATTTGTGAATACTGTTTTAATATCTATAGCACCGGAATTCGATTTCTCCAGTAAGAGCAGGAGATGATATATATATATTTCAGATAATCCCAAACGAGAGCTTAAGTTCATAATTCAAATGTAAATATCCTGCCCCTACCAATTTCCCTTTTGAAATTGCTGACCCGGCTGTCCCATCTGCCTTATACCTTTATTTTTATTTCTCGGTTATGCTTCAAATAGTATTTTTTTTCAAATTCATCAATCTAAATGTTATTCTCTTGCCCCTGTCCATTTATCCATTTTCAACTCGTTGCCCTGGTGGTCTTTTCCCCATTACAATTTTAAATTGTAAATATTTAATCGTATCTATAACACTTGACTTTGATTACTCAAGTACGTTTTGGAGACAATACATATATGTCGCAGATAATCCCTACGATCTTAAGCTCATCATTCCAATGTAAATATCCTGTCCCTACCCATGTCCACGGACTTTTCACTGGCAGTGTGACAGGTGCCACGCGTGGAGCAGATTATGCTTACCCTTCTGCAGCACTTGATGATACCCCAGTTTTTATAGGGTTCACACTGCTAGTGCTTTAGTTTTGTGGTGTTTTTGTTCATTCTTGTTTGTTTGTTGTGTCTTTGTCATACTGTCTCATTCATGTTGCTGTGAATTGCCGTGATTTTGGATGTATGATTTTGGAATTTTCCCTTTCCTCATTCTTGCTTCGGTATTCGTTCAAATGCCGATGTATCGTAAGGTCAATCCAATGTGAATATCCTGTCCTTACCCATCTCCATTTTCAAAAATCTGACCCGGCTGTGTCATCTACATTAAACCCTTATTTCGTATTATGCTTCAAATTCATCGATCTACATGTAAATCTCCCGTCCCTACCCTTACCTCCATTTTCAACTGGTTGCCTTGGTGAATTTCCAATCAGCAGATTTTAAATAGTTCTTAGTATACACCAAAGATTTAATTTGCTTTTTCAATATTGAAAATATCCGCTTTGCCAGTCATTGTTCTTGTAATTGCACTAATTTTGATAAAAAAAACTGATCTATCTCCGAGTCATTGCCGGATAAACATTCATCAAAGATGATAAAATAAAATTTTTTCCCTACCTACCGACCCATCACTCTTAAAGTACAGTCGGGGAACGGCAAACAAACATAATTTTAAGGTCGGCCTAATCTATGAGCACCCACATGCACTAAATTGACTAAAAATCCATAAATTGCATTCCAATATTTTTGTAGCAATAGGTTTTAACATGTTTAAACCCAAAGAATTGCCTTTTGTCCCTTTTCAAACTAATATCAAAATCCTATCAGAATACCTCTTGTGATCTTACAGCTAATGAACTAAATACAGATTTTTAAAAATTTATCAAAAGACAAAACATATGCTTACAAAGTGCTCTCCTGTTGATCATATCGTGGACACGTCCTGGTGTTCCAACCACAATGTGTACACCACCATTTTGCAATTTTTGAAAGTCTTCACGGACATTTGTGCCACCAATACAAGCATGGCAAACAGCACCCATGTAATCTCCTAATGCAATAATAACTTTCTGAATCTGAAATAAAAAAAATGCCCANTCTTTTCAGCTAATAACTGTGTCTAGCTTCTTTTTGTGTCCATCTAATTATTGTGTCAAGCTCTTTACTGTGTCCACATTCACTTTAAACTACTTTTGTTGAAATTTCAGTGGTCGACATGCTACGGTGGTATCATGCTGCGCTCGGCGTAGCCCTTTTTATTTGGAAGTAGCGTAATAATACTTTGTTTTTGTGATACAGTCATGGAGTTATTCTCATAACTGTAAATGTAAGCATCGAGTAAATAGGTTTTAATTGTATTCCAAAAATTTTTATAAAATTCTATAGGTAATCCGTCTGTGCCAGGAGATTTCCCATTTTTAAAGGATTTTATAACATTTATACATTCATCTTCTGATATCATGCCCTCACAAGAGTCTCTTTCCTCGGTTGACAACTTTGGAATATTTCTGTCATCTGGAAAAAATTGAGTCTAGAGATTGACACTGATATCAGAATCTGCACAAGTATATAGTGAACTGTAAAATTTTTTTTGTATATCTAAAATATCTTTGAAGTCAGATTTAGCAATGCCCTACAAAGTAACAAACATGGATCAGTCTGTAGATCTAATAATCCATATGAATTGCTTAATTTATTTTTCTCACACTAAATCATAAACCCCCCTGAACTTTGCCACAAAACTGAAGGAACAAGAAATATACGTTTTTTTTCTTGAAATATGAAAAATAAAGGAAATGGGGTAAATGTTAAGGAGGGAATATCCCATCTCTAGGTTAAAACGACCCAAACCAAAGCATCTAGGGGTCACTGTACGAATTCAACACAGTGAGGAACTTCACACCATCTAGCAAGCCCTAAATGGCCCCAAAAAAGTAAAAAAGTCAATGAATCAATGGAAACAAACCACATCCAATTATCGGAAATCAAGAAACTAAAATCTAATAAGAAGACAAGGACAAGCCAATGACCTGACTTGGGACAGGCGCAAAATTTGCTATGGGGTTAAACTCGTTTTCTTGGGTCCAAACACTCCCCCTATTTGAGGTGAATGGCTAAAAAATAAATACACACAAAACTCACAGTAAAAATCAAACTAGAAAAAAGTCCAACTTTTCAAGACGTGTACCTTTACAATAAAGTACATAATAAAACATGAAGACAATACACATGGGTACTGTCCTGACAAATGCTTGCAGTTACTGACAGCTAGGTTAGGACATAATTTCTGTTGACTATGATATCAGGCCTTCTTACATATGAAACTTCAATTAAAATACTTTTTAATAGATTGTGTATAATAACATCATCAATTATGAAAAAAGAACATGATATTGTGCAATGCCAAATACTTTCAAGATGAAAAATTGTTTTAATTTAGTTACGGTGTAAAGCATTTAGGAGCTGATCAATATCTTTTAAAGATTTAACAACAATGTATATTTTTATATGCATTTCTCATAATAGAATTATTATGCTAAATCAAAATCTGATTTTCAGTCCATCTGTCTGTCCACTTGTCTGTCTGTCTGTTTCATATGTCTCACTCTTTGGCCTATTTTCTCAATATAGATCATGATGGTTTCACGATCTGTATACATTTTGTGAAATTTTACATTATTCGTCAGTTTGATGGCAGCTTTTCACAATTTTCATATAATAATATACCTTGACATCCCTTTGGTCAATTCACTTCAGTCTTTGTAGGGCTATTGGGTATGATAGTCTCAGGACCTATATACTTAGTTGCGAAATTTCAATTTTTCTTGCAAGAGTGAAAGGACTTTTATTTGCAATTTTACAGCAATTTTTAACATGTTGCACTCTAAGTGATTAACCCTCTAATCAATTCCTTTCAAACAATTATTTATTATAGAGATATCAAGCTTAAATAACCAGTTAATTGCATTCTAAATTAAGAATCTCTTACTTAAATCTCTTAAAGGGATGACAACAAACATATCATGGGACTTGGTGCAGCTTTTTATTTTATTTTGGACTTTCTTGTATGATGCAGTCAATAAATTGTTCCCTAAAACATTCATGAATTTATTTATTCTAAAAATTATACATCATTTTTATTTTTCATTTTTTTCAGATTCAAGTATTTGCTATGTACAGTGGAAATTAGACACACCTCACAGTTGGCGAGTTCCACAGATAAAGGACAAACTGGAGAACTTTTCCTCCCTGTTACATCCTTGTTTTAAAATAGAATTTGTGTATATAGGATCACTTATCATAGTAACAACAGTCCCAAAACATGTGATAATGGATAGACAGGCCTTCGAGGAAGCTGTCAGAGCCTTCCTTCAGACATTTGTTGAAGTCTGTGGAATTAATACCAACACTCCAAATACAGTGCTTGTGGAGTTAACTTTATTGCAAGATTTAAATGGTAAATAAATCAAACATTGTTTATAGGCAGAAATCATTTAAAAAGTAAGATATCACCAAAGTTACTGTTTACAGTAGAGTTCGTTTATAACAAACAGGCTTATAGCGAAATTAGGCTTATGACGAAGTAAATAGAAATCGCCAGTCCAGATACTTTTAAAACAACGTACTTTTGAAGGCTAATTACGAATTTTTTATCACGAAATCAGGCTTATAATGAAGAGAATTTATACCCACACGGTATATTAATTGCTCAAAATTTACCTGATATATCAAAGAAAGATTGAAAGGAAATTGTTTACCTGTCTTATTGTCTTATGTTTTGAGCAAATCATTGCATATTTTAGTCGAAAAGTGCACCTGAACCTTCCAAACCTTACTTTTAAAACTTTAAACATAAATAATATATATATATAATTTCTGCAGAATGTCATTATACCCCCCTCAAACAAAGTTTGGGGGGGTATATAGGAATCACCCTGTCTGTCTGTCTGTCTGTTTGTCCATCCGTCTGTCCATATGTCTGTCCACACTTCTCATAAGCATAACTCCTCTTAAACCACTTGAAGGATTTTGTTGAAACTTTACACAAAGGAAGGACACTATATGGAGATGTGCATGAAGGAATATAATTATTGTCCGAAACCAGGAAGGGGAGATAATTCCACTTTGACTTTTCGTTGATTCCCTATGTACGGGTTACCTCGTAAGCTAATCTCCTCTTAAACCACTTGAAGGATTTTGATGAAACTTTACACAACGGAGAAACACTATATGTAGATGTGCATTAAGGGATATGATTATTGTTTGAAATCAGGAAGGGGAGATAATTTGACTTTGACTTTTCGTTGATTTCTCCTGCAATTATCTTTTTTTTCCCAAGAAAAAAAATTAAGCATAGATATTATAAAGTCAAACTGTTGGAGAGACACACTTTTTTCATTGTAATCCTCTTGAAAAGTTGTTTTCAAAGTGTTGTAATGAAATTTCTCTAATGCTTATGATTTTTGTGTAAAATGTCAAATAGGCTAAAAAAAGATGAATTTCATATTTGTCTGATTTAGACAGAGTATTTTCATTGGAATCCTTGTGAAAAGTTCTTTCTTGAAGATTATATCATTTTGTCCATACTTGTATTATGTCCACACTTGTGCTGTGTCCACACCTGTATTGTGTCCACACCAACTTAAATTTGCACCATATCAATCCAGGGTTCAATGATCGGGGGTATATTTGGCTGCCATTTGGCGACAGCTCATGTTTTGATAGTTTATCTCTCTCCAGTGCATATAAAATCACAACAATTGCATTTTAGGGAAAAGAAATAACAAAAGACTACCATGAAAAGGCATCTACTATCGGCATTTGTGTAAATCAGCAGGCTCTCTTTGACCGTAAAATTCAGAGAAAAAACATTTTGTACCTATTATATGCTGAGTCCTTAAGTAACATAGATGACATAGAGGTCATTGTGATCGTAGCTATTTGTCCCCCGCCTTTCGCGAAAGCAGGGGACTATAGAATTCGCCTTTCCGTCATTCCGTCATTCCGTCATTCCGGATGTCGTTTCCGGATGATAACTTGAGTATCCCTTGCCAGATTGAAACAAAACTTATACAGATGGAAGGAATAGGGAAGGGCAAGAACCCTATTGATTTTGGGGTCAGTAGGTCAAAGGTCAAGGTCACAATTTCTAAAAATACAATTTATTGCACCAAAATTTGGTCTGTGTGGGAAATTTTTATTTTTTATCCGATTTCGATGGGATTTTTTCCATTAGATTCCTCTCAATGAATGCTTTCATATATATGCCAACAGATTTCTGGTATCTCTAACCGTTTTCAAGATAATTGGGGTCAAAGGTGTTGGGGGGGGGGGG
>MJUU01021551.1:83074-107172 GCA_002080025.1 Modiolus philippinarum
CGGCCAAAAAAATTTTTTAAATTTTTCATCGGATTTTGATGGGGTTTTTTGCAAATGCTTCCTCGTGAAAAATGCAATAAAACTCTCCCCAAACATTTTTTTTCATCTTGTACCGTTTTTCAGGTAAAAGGAACATACAACTCTAAGGCGGGGGACCTTGAGCACTGCTCTATTTTTTGAAATTATATTTTTTTTTGGGAGGGGGGCCAGGGGAGGAAACAGAAGAATGGAATATGCCTGTCACCAACATATTCCCCAGATCTGAATCCCGCTGAAAACTGCTTCCTTAANTTGAGCACTGCTCTATTTTTTTGTATCTGTAATCGGTATTTTCATAGTTTATCAACTGCAAGAGTCTTAATTGTGTCTCCTGCATTCACTCAGTGGTAACGTATAGGGATCACTATCTGTTGTCTGGCATCTGTCATCACCAGCATTCACACAGTGGCAATATATAGGGATCACTATCTGTCTGGCATTGGTAGTCGACGTCTGGCATCGGCGTCACAAAAAAATTCTGTCACGTTTTTCTCAGGAACCACATATACCAGCCTTCTGCAATTTGGCATGGAGTATCAGTATGGGGACTTTTACCTTGCAAGAAAGTTGTTGATCTCTCACATGCCCACTTCCTGTTTGACGGAGCTTAGAAATTTTTTGCTTCTTGAAAATTTCTGTCAGATTTTTCTCAGGAACCACATATCTCATCAGCCTTTTGCAATTCAACATGGATTATCAGTATGGAAACCTATACTGTGTAATACAGTTTGGGGTGTCTTGCATAACCACTTCCTGTTTGGTTTGACAGAAATTCTAATATTTGTCGTTGTCTGTGTCACAAAAAAAATTCTGTATCATTTTTAGTTCGCCTCAACGAAGTTGAGGGGGACTATTGGAGTACCCCCCCGGCGTCCGCGTCCGCATTTGGGTCTATGCAGGGTAGGGTCATCAAACTTTGCATGCAGGTACATCTTGGGCTATCTCACAGCCTCAAAGAAAATTAGGTCTCTCTGACCTATATTTTCCGCTTGAGTGGCTTGCATTCAAATTTACATCCAAGTTCATATCTCAGTAACTATACTTAGTATGATCATCTAACTGTGTATGTGCATGCATCTCTGATGGTAGGTCAGTATCCATGCAAAATTAGGTCACTTTGACCTACATTTTCCGCTTGAGTGACTTACATTCATGTTAACGTCTGGGTTCAAATCTCAGTCACTGTACATGGTAGGATCATCTAACCTTGCACATGTATGCATCTCTGATGGTAGGTCAGCATCCAGGCAAAATTAGGTCACTTTGACCTACATTTCCGCTTGTAGGTCCAGGTTCAGTTCTCAGTCACTGTACATTGTTCAACCTTGCACATGCATGCATCTCTAATGGTAGGTCAGCATCCAGGCAAAATAAGGTCACTTTGACCTACATTTTCCGCCTGGGTGACTTACATTCAGTTTAGAGGTCAGATCTCGATCACTGTACATGGTAGGATCATCTAACCTTGCACATGTATGCATCTCTGATGGTAGGTCAGCATCCAGGCAAAATTAGGTCACTTTTGAACTCATTTTCCGCTTGACTGACTTACATTCAAGTTTATGTCCAAGTTCAGATCTCGGTCACTGTACATGTTAGGATCATCTAACCTTGCCTATGCATGCATCTCTGATAGTAGGTCAGCACCCAGGCAAAATTAGGTCACTTTGACCTACATTTTCCGCTTGACTGACTTACATTCAAGTTTAGGTCTTAGTTCATATCTTGGTCACTGTACATGGTAGGATCATCTAACCTTGCACATGCATGCATCTCTGATGGAAAGTCAGCATCCAGGCAAAATTTGATCATTTTGACCTACATTTTCCGATTGACTGACTTACATTCAAGTTTACTTCCGAGTTCAGATCTCGGTCACAGTACATGGTAGGATCATCTAACCTTGCACATGAATGCATCTCTGATGGTAGGTTAGCATCCAGGCAAAACTAGGTCACTTTGACCTACATTTTCTGCTTGACTGACTTACATTCGAGTTTACATCTGAGCTGATATCTCAATCACTGTACATGGTAGGATCATCTAACCTCGCACATACATGCATCTCTGATGGTAGGTCAGCATCCAGGCAAAAATGGGTCACTTTGACCTACATTTTCCGCTTTAGTGACTTACATTCAAGTTCATGTCAGGGATCATACATGATAGGATCATCTTGCATGTGCATGTGCATGCATCTGTGATGGAAGCTCAGCATTCAGACAAAATTAGGTTACTAAAACCTTTATTTTACGCATGAATGACTTACATTAATGTATACATCCGAGTTAATAGCTCAGTAACTGTACATTGTTTGTTCAGGTAACCTTGCATATGCATGCAATTTTGATATTATGTAAGCATCCAGGCAAAATTTGGTTGCTGCAACAATTTCCCATAACGAGGCGAACTTTGTAATTGTTGATTACCTATGTTCTTAGGAACCAATATCCCAGCCTTCTAAGATTCTGCATAACGAATAAGTATGAAGACCTTTACTGTGTAACAAAGTTTGGGATCTCTCCCATGCCCACTTCCTGTTTGACAGATCTTAGGATATTTTTATATGACTGCAAAAATTTTGTGATCGTATTATGTTATGCCACAGTCGTCAGCGTCTGTGGACAGAATAATTTGGGTTCTAGTGGACGGATAATTATCAAATTTTAGCATGATGTTTCTAAGCACAATCTTAAGAACAGTTTTTTTCTTTAGTTTGTGGCCCCACCTGTTTCAGAATTAGGGGCCAAAAAGGGTTTAATTGGGTGTTTTCACATATTTGACTGTAGAATGTTTATTATTTTTCGGATTTTGATGGGGTTTCTTTCAGTGTACTCCATAGAAAATTTCCAATCTATAGTATGCCAACGCATTTCACTTGGCATATACCGTTCATGAGATAAATTGGGCCCAAAAGATTAAAAAAAATTTAAATTTGATTCGATTTTGATGCAGTTTTTTGCAATGGATTCCTAATGAATAATTAAAGTTGTGTAACACCATCCGATTTTTGATGACTTGTTTCCTTTCCAAGCTATATGAGGGCCCAACAGGGCCAAAATTGTAAACTTGGTGATTACCTAAAATTTTTATTTTACATCTGATTTCATTGGGATTTTTTCTTTAGATTCCTCTCATTGTAAGCTTTCAGTAGTATGCCAACAGATATGGCGTAGCTCTTACCCTTTCCAAGCTATAAGGGGTAAAAAAACGGCCAAATTTGCAATTATTAGAAATATTTGAAATCTTATTTTTCATCAGGTTTTGATGGGATTTTTTTCTTTGGATTATCCTCATTGTAAGCTTTCAGTAGTATTGCAATAGATTTTGCGTTGCTCTTACAGTTTCCAAGCTAAAAGGGTCATAGGGGCCAAATTGCAATTCAAAATATGTGTAATCTTTATTTTTCATTTGATTTCAATCCGAGTTTTTATAGGACTGCAAAAAATTTGAGGTCGTATAATGGTATGGTGCTGTCTTCGACGCATTGTCGTCGTTGTCATCCTGCGTTGTCGTCGTCTGTAGACACTTTTGTTTTTTGTCAATAACTTAAGTTCCAGTTGGCCAATTCTTATGAAATTTTAACACAGTGTTCCTTGGCACAAAAGGAAGGCTGGGATTGGTTTTGGATATTTTGGCCCCTCCCATTTTTAAAAAAGGGGCCAAAAAGGGCAAAATTTGGTGTTTTCACATATTTGGCTGTAGAATATTAATTATTAATTGGATTTTGATGGGGTTTCTTTCAGTGTGTTCCTAATTAATTTTGTATCAGTAGTATGCCATCAGATTTTACATGGCATGTACAGTTCACGAGATACAATGTACCGGTAAATGGGGCCCAAAAGGGGCGATTTTCAAAAATTTCATTTTATTTATTTTTGGTCCGATTTTGATGCAGTTTTTGCAATGGATTCCTTTTGAAAATAAATATAGATCTGCAACATCTGTTTTTTTACAACATGTGTCTTTATCAAGCTATGAGGGGCCGAATGGGGATAAAATTGCAAATTAACAGATTACCTAAAATTTTCATTTTTCATTGGATTTCGATGGGATTTCTTTCTTTGGATTTCTCTTGATATAAGCTCTCAGAAGTATGTCAATGGGGATTTGGCATAGCTCTTACCGTTTCCAAGCTACAAGGGGTCAAAAGGACTGAAATTGAAATTTTCAGAATATGTAAAATCTATTATTGTTGTATTGGATTTTAATGGGATTCCTCTTGTCATATGGTTTAAGTAGTATATTGACCAATTTGACATACCTCTTACCATTTCCAATATATATAAGGAATTATAAGGGCTAATTTCTATTTTCCTTAGTTTGTGTGCAGCTAATTACTTGGTCAAGCTCTTTATTGTGTCCATTTAATTACTGTATCAAGCTCTTTACTGTGTCCTCAATCATTTTGAAATACACATGTTCAAATTTCAGTGTTCGACATGCTGCGGTCGTATCATGCTGCGCTTGGCGTAGCCCTTTATTTTCTTTTGATTCTCTTGATGTAAGGTCAACAGATTTTGCTTAGCTCTTACAATATCCTATTTATAAGGGATTAAAAGTGCTAATTTTTATTTCCACTAGTTTGTGTCCAGTTAATTCATGTGTCAAGGTCCTTATTGTGTCCAGCAAATTACTGTGTCCACATTCATTTTAGTTTTCACTTGTTCAGATTTCAGTGGTCGACATACTTCGGTCGTATCATGTTAGGCTCAGTTTAGCCCTTTATTCTCTGTTGGCATGACAAAGACTTTCTGTCACATTTTTGTCTGGAGCCACATATTGCAGCCTTCTGCAATTTGGCATAGAGTATAAGTATAGGGAAAGACAGTTTAGGATCTCTCACAATCCCAATTCCTTTACAAAAGACGGAACTCAGAATATTTTTCGTTTCTTGAAAGTTTCTGTCACATTTTTCTCTGGAACCACATATCTCATCCTTCTGTAATTTTGCATGTAGTATCAATATGGGAACCAACACTGTGTTAGAGAGTTTGGGATCTCTTGTATGCTCAATTCCTGTTTGACTGAACTTGGAACATTTTTTTGCATATTATGCCGGCTATACACATGTCTTGCTTGGAAGACTTACTACTTAGTTATTTTTGTCTAGTTTGTGTCCAGCTGATTATTGTTCCACATTTATTTTAAATTACACTTGTTCAAATTTCAGTGGTAAAAATGCCGCTGTCGTATTATGCTGCGCTCTGCGTAGCCCTTTATTCATAGATTTATAGACTCTCATTAAATCATTGTTTTAGAGTTTTCCAACCATGACAGAATTATGACTTCCATGATCCTGGATGAATCTGTCTTGGATATATTGATGTCTGAAAGGGTGATGACAAGAGAAGACAGAGAGAAAATACTCATGCAAAGGAGTCAGTCAGACAAAAATGAAATACTAAATGAAATTCTAGCTACTAGACCATATTCCATCATAGATCTAGCTCTTAGTGCACTGGCCAGTTTCAGAGGTATAAGTGGTGTAGCTACAGGACTAAAAGAGATGGATTTGTCAGAAAAAGAAAAAATAAAAAAATATTTTGACAAAAGAATTTCAAGTAAGTGGACATTCTTATTTATACAGGAATACAATAATAGACTTCCAGACTTTTTCTAACATATTAAAATTTCAACTGCCATATAAGATGAACACAAGCTAGTCAAATTAAGTTTGTTATGGTTTTAATTTCATAGTATTAAAGGTAAATCTAATAGTTTCAAAGGAGAGAATGGCTAGCACAAACAGTGGTAATGTTCTCACAGAATGTAAACTGATAATGTCTGACGCAAAGAAATTTCCATTGAGAAAAATTAGTTTTTACTTTCCATTTTGGCAAACTGTGAAGATTAACAGTTAAATATTTGCCTTGAAGGTTTTAAAAGTTACATGTTTTATGTTTTACTCATAAACAATCTTTCTGACCTATATTATTATACCCCCCGCTTTGCGGGAGGTATAAAGTGTTCATGGTGTCCGTCCGTCCTTCCGTCCGTCCTTCCGTCTGTCCGTCCATCCGTCCATCCTTCTGTCCGTCCGTCTTTTTGTACCCAACAGCTGGTATCCATTACTCCTCCTAAACCAATGATCGGAATTTCATGAAACTTATGCAGGAGCTTAATTATATATTGTAGATTTGCACTACGCTTTTTGTTTTCCAATAATTCCCTTTTTTCCAGATTTTTGACATGTTTTGAACTTTATCGTTTTAGCTCAATGCAAACCATATGGCGATCACATGGTATCCACTACTCCTCCTAAACCACTGATCAGAATTTCATGAAACTTATGCAGGAGCTTCATTACATATTGTAGATGTGCACTACACTTTTGTTTTCCAAATTTTTTTTCAGATTTTTTGACATATTTTTGACTTTGTCATTTTAACTCTTGAAATTCAAACCACATGGTATCCACTGCTCCTCTTAAACCTCTGATTCAAATTAAATGAAACTTATGCAGGAGCTTTTTTACATATTGTAGATTTGCATTACACATTTTGTATTCCAATTGTTCCTTTTTTGGCAGGCTTTGCGGGAGGTATATAGTGTTCATGGTGTCCGTCCGTCCTTCTGTCCGTCCTTCCATCTTTTTGTACCCAACTGCTGGTATCCATTACTCCTCCTAAACCAATGATCGGAATTTCATGAAACCTATGCAGGAGCTTAATTATATACTGTAGATATGCACTATGCTTTTTGTTTTCCAATAATTCCCTTTTTTCCAGATTTTTGACATGTTTGGAACTTTATCGTTTTAGCTCAATGCAAACCATATGGTGATAACATGGTATCCACTACTCCTCCTAAACCACTGATCAGAATTTCATGAAACTTATGCAGGAGCTTCATTACATATTGTAGATGTGCACTACGCTTTTTGTTTTCCAATAATTCCCTTTTTTCCAGACTTTTTACGTGTTTTGAACTTTATCGTTTTAGCTCAATGCAAACCATATGGTGACCACATGGTATCCACTACTCCTCTTAAGCCACTGATTGGAATTCAATGAAACTTATGTAGGAGCTTAATTACATATTGTAGATGTGCACTACGCTTTTGTTTTCCAAAATTTTTCCAGATTTTTTGACATATTTTTGACTTTGTCATTTTAACTCTTGAAATTCAAACCACATGGTATCCACTGCTCCTCTTAAACCTCTGATTCAAATTAAATGAAACTAATGCAGGATCTTTTTTACATATTGTAGATTTGCATTTCCAATTGTTCCTTTTTTGGCATTTTTTTAATATGTTTTGGACTATGTCATTTTAGCTCTTTTACCTCAATGCAAACCATATGGTAAATACCTTGTATCCACTTCTCCTCCTTGACCACTTATGAGAACTTCATGAAACTTATGCTGGACCTTAATGACATTGTAAAATTTTAAATGTGACATTATATGCAAATTTTAAGGTCATGAGCACTGTTTATTCACTGATTTAGCGGAGTAGAGTGTAAGTTCTATATTTTTTAGCTCACCTGGCCAAAGGCCATGTGAGCTTTTGCCATCACTTGGCGGCCGTCGCCTGTCGTCCATCCGTCCGTTAACTTTTATTCAAAAATCTTCTCCTCTGAAACTACTGGGCCAATACTTACCAAACTTTGCCTGAATCATCACCAGGGTATGCACTTTCAAGTTTGTGATTTTTATGTCCGTAGACCAAACAACATGGCCGCTGTTACTAAAAATAGAACATAGGGGTATATTGCTGTTTTTTGCAAATTACTCGAAAACCGTTACAGATATCAAAAATCTGTCTAGGGTAAAAATGATCAGCATGATGAGATCTACCAACTGTGCAATTTTGAAGAAAATCTGAAAACCCATCTCGGAGTTAAAGCCCTTTTTCCGTAAAATTTTCAAATTTTTTCATTTTCAGCTCATCTGGCTATAGCCAGGGTGAGCTTTTGCAATCACTTTTCGTCCGTCGTCCGTCAATCCGTTGTCCGTCGTTTGTCATCCGTCGTCCGTCTGGCGTATACTTTTCATTCAAAGCTCTTCTTCTCTGAAACTACTGGGCCAATTGAAACCAAACATGGCTGAAATAGTCCTTATATGGTCCCCTACAAAAAAGTTGCTTTTCAGATCTGCGCAATATCCAAGATGGCCGCCAGCGGGGATCATAGTTTTAAAATTGGGCCCTATGGGAAAATACTTTCAAAGATCTTCTCCTCTGAAACTACTGAGCCAATTGAAACCAAACTTGGCCACAATTGTCCTTAGATGGTCCCCTGCAAAAAAGTTGTTTTTCAGATCCGGGCTATATCCAAGATGGCCGCCAGCGGGGATCATAGTTTTAAAATTGGACCCTATGGGAAAACACTTCAAAGATCTTCTCCTCTGAAACTACTGAGCCAATTGAAATCAAACTTGGCCACAATAGTCCTTAGATGGTCCTGCAAAAATGTTGTTTTTCAGATCCGGGTGATATCCAAAATGGCCGCCAGCGGGGATCATAGTTTTAACATTGGACCCTATGGGAAAATACTATCAAAGATCTTCTCCTCTGAAACTACTTGGCCATTTGAAACCAAACTTGGCCACAATAGTCCTTAGATGGTCCCCTGCAAAATAGTAATTTTTCAGATCTGCGCGATATCCAAGATGGCCGCCAGCGGGGATCATAGTTTTAACATTGGACCCTATGGGAAATACTTTCAAAGATCTTCTCCTCTGAAACTACTTGGCCAATTGAAACCAAACTTGGCCACAATAGTCCTTAGATGGACCCCTGCAAAAAAGTTGTTTTTCAGATCTGCGCTATATCCAAGATGGCCACCAGCGGGGATCATAGTTTTAACATTGGACCCTATGGGAAAACACTTTCAAAGATCTTCTCCTCTGAAACTGCTGAGCCAATTGAAACCAAACTTGGCCACAATAGTCCTTAGATGGTCCCCTTCAAAAAAGTTGTTTTTCAGATCTGGGCTATATTCAAGATGGCCGCCAGCGGGGATCATAGTTTTAACATTGGACCCTATGGGAAAACACTTCAAAGATCTTCTCCTCTGAAACTACTGAGCCAATTGAAACCAAACTTGGCCACAATAGTCCTTAGATGGTCCCTGCAAAAAAATTGTTTTTCAGATCCGGGCTACATCCAAGATGGCCGCCAGCGGGGATCATAGTTTTAACATTGGACACTATGGGAAAACACATTCAAAGATCTTCTGCTCTGAAACTACTGAGCCAATTGAAACCAAACTTGGCCACAATAGTCCTTAGATGGTCCCCTGCAAAAAAGTTGTTTTTCAGATCGCACGATATCCAAGATGGCCGCCAGCGGGATCATAGTTTTAACATTGGACCCTATGGGAAAACACATTCAGAGATCCTCTCCTCTGAAACTACTGAGCCAATTGAAACCAAACTTTGCCACAATAGTCCTTAGATGGTCCCCTGCAAAAAAGTTCAGATCCGAGCTATATCCAAGATGGCCGCCAGCGGGGATCATAGTTTTAGCATTGGACCCTATTGGAAAACACTTTCAAAGATCTTCTCCTCTGAAACTACTTGGCCAATTTTAACCAAACTTGGGCACAATAGTCCTTAGATGGTCCCCTGCAAAAAAGTTGTTTTTCAGATCTGTGCTATATCCAAGATGGCTGCCAGCAGGGATCATAGTTTTAACATTGGACCTTATGGGAAAACACTTCTGAAACTTTTCAGCCAATTGGAACCAAACTTGGCCACAATAGTTTTAGGTTGCGGCCCTGCAAGAGTTATTTTCAGGTCTTTGCTTAATGCAAGATGTCTTCCAGCGGGGAACAATTTTAACATTTGACCCATTCGGAAAACATTAAATATCTTCTCCTGAAATTACATAGCCAATAGTGAAAACATACTTGGTCACAACAGGCCATAGTTGTTCCCGTTTGAAAAATTTGCCTGGCTTGTCTGCATGGCATTCAAGATGGCCCCAGTGGGGAACATAGTTTAACCTTGAGACCTATAGGAAGCCTATTGGAAAGCATTTAAAGATGTCTCTCTCTGAAAATATCTAGTCAATTGGAACCAAAATTAGACTCACTGGTCCCCTTCAAGAAAGGTGACAGTAGAACTGCACCCCATCCAAAATAGCTGCCAGTCTGGAATATAGTTTAACTTCAGATAACATAACATCAATGTCTATTAACAAATTTGAAAATAATGCCCTTAAAACATTGGTATTATTTTAACTGCACAAATCAGCCGTGGCCCAGGTGAGCGATACAGGCTCTTGAGAGCCTCTTGTTTATTTTTTATTTCTAAAAGTGTAACAGATAGAGGTCAAGTGTAAATTGCAAAAATGTTCAGCATATCAAGATCTACCCACCCTGAATTTTTGAAGAAAATCCATAAACCCTTGTAGGAGTTATTGCCCTTTTTTCACCAAATTTTTAAAATTTTCGTATTTTTCGTCTTTTATTTCGAAAACTATAGAAGATGAAGGTTAAGTGTAATTGATAAAATGTTTGCCATGTTGTTGTGACTTCAAAACTGGTGTTGAAAATTGTTCGTTGTCCTCTATTTTCAAAATGGCAGCCAAAAAAGGCGGGAAAATTCAACATTGTCCGATTTCAATGAAATTTGGTTTCCAAATAGATATTGATATTGCGACTTCAAAACCTGTGTTGAAAATTGTTCGTTGAACGCCGTTTTAAAATGGCCGCCACAAAAGGCGGGAAAATTCAACATTGTCTGATGTCAATGAAATTTGGTTTCCAAATAGGTTTTGCTGTTGCATCTTCAAAACTGATGTTAAAAATTGTTTGTTGACCTCCATTTTCAAAATGGCCACCAAAAAAGGCGGGAAAATTCAACATTGTCTGATTTCAATGAAATTTGGTTTCTAAATAGGTATTGATGTCGCAACTTTAAAAAAACCGATGTTAAAAATTATTTGTTGACTGCCATTTTCAAAATGGCCGCCAAAACAGGCGGGAAATTTCAACATTGTCCTATTTCAATGAATTTTTTTTGTCCAAATAGATATTGATGTTGCGACTTACCGATGTTGAAAATTGTTGGATGACCGCCATTTACAAAATGACGTCTCGATTTCAAAACTGGTGACAAAAGCAGTCCTTAGCAAGAATGTTTTTTGTCAAAAAAGCCCAACAAAGAAATGTAGTAAAATATGATCAGACTTTAAATACTGTTCAAGATATTGGTGGTGTTCGAGGTCTGAAGATCAACTGTATAACTTACAAAGTTACCATGATTGTGGCAACTGAGAGCCAGGTGAGCGTTAAAGACACCTGAGAGCCTCTAGTTTATTTATTAGCTGCTTTCATAGTTATTATGCTAAAAATACTTTCTACATATAATTTTTCGTTATAAAACTTAAATGTTTCACCTTGATTTCCATGGAAACATGATTAGTGAACCATTATTTTCTTGACATTCTCAGAATCCTAACTGTTGGATATGACCTTAAACTGAAATAATTAATATTGCTAAATGTAGAAACATTTCAATAATTTTCAAACTCTTCATAAAAGTGGCAAGGTATTATGTAATAACATAATATTGTGTCCATCTACTGACTGATAACTTGTGAACAAAATAGCATACTGATTGGAAACTTGGCATATAAGTTGTTGAACAAACACTCAAGCTCAGTTTGAATTTGGGCACAGAGATCCAAGTGGTTCTGGTGTTTTACATTTTCAAGCTTTGAAATTTTGAAAAAGTTTGTGGTTTCTGTCCAATAACTTGTCAACAAAATTCAGACCAAGATTTAGTTTTGGTTCAGAGGTCTAGGCGGTCTCTAGTTAGGCCCTGGAAACTTTGAATTTGTGAATTTTTCGGGTTAGTGACTGGTAACATTTGATGAAATTGTAAACAGTCTTCAAACTTGTTATGAAAGTTTTGTAAAACAAAAATCGGTAAGTTTGGTTTTTGTGTCACCTGCACACGAGGTGTGGGGCAACATATAGGGATCCCTTTAGTTGTCTTGTGTTGTTGGCGTTGTTGTCCGTCCCACTTTTTCCACATTCTGTCAAAAGTAAAAATTTTCTTAACACTTTTCTCAGCAACTACAAATTGCAGTCCCTTGAAATTTTGTATGTAACTTCAGTATGGGGTTCCCTATTGCACTTAATGAATTCAGGTCTGTCTGACATCTAGTTCCTATTTACGGACTTTGAATATTTTCAACAATCTGTTGATAATTAAAATTTTCATAACATTTTTCTTAGCAACAACAAATCACAACCGCTTGAAATTTTGTATGTGACTTCAGTATGGGGTTCCCTATTGCGCTTCATGAATTCAGGTCTGTTGGAATCTACTTCCTGTTTACCAACTACTTGGGATATTTTTCAACAATCTGTCGATAGTAAAAATTTTCGTAACATTTTTCTCAGCAACAACAAATCACGACCACTTGAAATTTTGTATGTGACTTCAGAATTGGGTTCCCTATTGGGCTTATTGAATTCTGGTCAGTCAGACATCTACTTCGTGTAAACCGACTTGAATATTTTCCACATACAGTAGAACTTCGATGGCTTGAACTGCAATAACTTTAACACCATGGATGCCTCGAAGCTTTTTTGTGGTCCCTTGGTTTGAATTTTACCATAGATCATCCTCAATATCTCGAACACCCCTTTTTTGGCTTGAACTGTTTTCATCGGACCCTTAGGTGTTCGAGCCATCAAAGTTCGACTGTATTATAGTTAAAATTTTCTTAATATTTTTCTCAACAACTACAAATCACAGCCACTTGAAACTTTGTTTGTGACTTCAGTATTGGTTTCACTATTGTGTTTATTCAATTCAGGTCTCTAGGACATCTACTTCCTGTTAAACAACTTATAGAAATTTGTGTTCTGCAGTGCAGGCGAGACATGTCTTGCATGGAATACTCACAATTTATTAGATCAAAGGTCCAAGTGGTTCAGGTGTCATTAATGTTGAAATTTTTTGAATTTTAGAGTTTATGACCAATAGTTTACACATTTATTAATACAGTGTGTTCAAACTTGGCATTACAGTTCAAAACAAAACTCATGCTAAGTTTGGTTTTGTGTTTACAGTGTCCAAGTGGTTCTTGAATTTTGCCCCTTGAAAGCTTGGAGGCTTTCTGATGAAACAAAATTGTGTATGTCTTCAAAATAGTTTAGTAAGATGCTTATCTCAAATCTCTTCAAAGTTTTATTTTTATTTAGAGGAGCGACTGGTTTTTGAGTTATACTCCTTGAAAATTTTGCTAAAAATTAAAAAAAAAACAAAAAACAAAAAAAAAAAAAAAACTTGATGGGGGGGTTCCATTTTTACTTTTGAATTTGCTGTGTATGTATGAAGAATATTTAGCATTATTTAATGGTTTTGTATATTTAATTATGTTTACACCCCCTGATTCTTTTAACTTGTCTTTTTTATCGTTCGTTTTTCGTTTTCCGTTCGTTCGTGTATCGTTTTTGGTTCGTTCGTGTATCGTTTTCCGTTCGTTTGCGTTGATGGTGCGTCTGCACGGTAAACGCGTTCGTTCATTCGTGCAAGGAATCAAACGATTGAAAACCAAATAATTAAATTTGATTGGTTACTGTAAAATACTAATTCGTTCGTCTGCACGAACGCTAGAATCGTGCGTTCGTTTGTGCGTTAGTTCATCATCACAATCCCTGTTAATGTGCACCGATGATTTAGCAGTACAAATTATTTATAGTGACTTTCTCCATTCGTCTATAGTTCAAATTTTTATTTACTTTGATCACACTTTTGTACCTTCACGTTAAAGATTCACCTACTGAATAGGTCGCCTGAATTTACCTGCAAGGCTTCATATAAAAAATTCAACGTCTTTAAGAGACTGTTCACGATATCAAACACCAAACAACACCATCTGCATGTTCGGTCAACGTTTAAAATTTATAAACAAAAAACTTCTTAGAAACAAACTATTTACGTCAATAATAACATAATACAGATTTTATGTAATATCTGGGACTAATATACAATCAGAGACATTATAATTAATTATATGTCTCTGATACAATGTAACATTTATACTAGTCCCAGGTAATATAACCATTCAGGAAGCCGACGCAAACATTAAATTGGAATTCCATACTAATGTCAGCAGTTAGAAACCTTTGACTTCTTTTAAAAGCAAATATATAATTACGAAAATGAAGTCCACTTTGGCCGAAGCATACTTACTATTTTTACTATTACTATTTTCACACTTTAAAATAATAACTTTGTGTATGGATTTCGATATTTGATATTATCTGCACTGATGAGAGAATCATGAGACATAAGTTGTTGAAATGGACATATGCAGAATATAAATCTGAGTAATTTCGTACTTTATTTCCACATATACGCATCCATTTTCGGAACTTCCCGTTCTGCCATGCAGGTTCAAACATGGTATTACCAGATAACCTTCTTTACTGAATCAATCATGCACTTTCCTTGGTGTTTTTTCCATGGATAAAATGCCTGTTACAACAACATATCTATAAACAATCTTATCTATAATAGACAATCTTTGTGAAAAACAAATAAATCTGTCTTTGCAGAACTTTGACACGGTTCGTACAATTTAAAAAAAAGTTCATTGCTGTCATGAAATAAACACGGAACACTTTATATTTTTAACCCCTTTGAAAAGGTGACAGATCAATAAACTTGAGCGAGGATGAGTAAAATACAGGGGTTTGTGGTAATTAAAAGAATTCATAAACTGTGTGTTGGCGACTTTGCAATTACACAATTTATTTTACTCAATTGCATAAATGACAATGAGAAAATCAACAAGACACAGAAAAAAACTGACAAAATTAACAAAATGTAATAAAAGATAGAAAACCTGTTTAAATTGTGTTCACATGTTTCGTCAGTATGTTTAAGTAGATATAGGCGGCACTTCATTTCCACGAATTTGCAAAAAATAGCATACATCGTCTTTGCAATTTATGTTAACTTCAGTTCTGCGAGTCGGATTTCGTAAATCATACCTCATCTCCACAATTGTCAAACCTGTTGAAGGAATACCACGAGTATGAAAACACAATGTCACGAGAGAAGTTCCATCATAATAATATTTGTCCTGAAGAATAAAACATTATGTACAGAAAATTTTCCCGTTGAAACAATTTTAATTGCAAATGGAAGATTAAAGTGATTTGCAAGTATTATGATATTTCTCTAGTAGAAACTGTCTTAGGTGGAGCAAATATACAGGCATTGACAATAAAAATACAGCTTTTTTCGTTTTTGATTCTAAAGGAAGAAGACATTCAGATATGCTGTTTTCGAATTATATTTATATACCCGAAGTGAGATTTCGTCAGTCGATTTTGAAAGGCTAACATTTCGTGAATTGTTTTGCAAATTAATCTCGTTGTATGTATTGTATGCATTGCCCATGTATACATGTATATATGAAAATCTAGTAAGTTAAAAAGTCTTTCATCGTTTTGAGAAATGTATTTTGCCAGGAACGGAATAGGAATAGGAAATATGACCGTATCATTTTGTCCTTCCGTAAATTAAAATAGATTTCATATTTAAATCTAAAGATTTAATTATATTTTGTTCGTTTCATTTTTCTATAAAGAATTATTATTTAGATGTTTATTTCTTTCATGTTTTGTCGATTTCATTCTTAATATCCTATTTTGATAGACAAAGTAGCGATTTTTTACACAAATATTGTTTATTTTTATCAAACCGTAAATATTTTCGGCTAGAATGTTTCAAAAAGTTGTGCCACAAAGATCCTTTTAAATTATCAATTATTGTTTATCTGTCAAACCGAAACAGACAATGTTTATTAAAAAGGATAATCCGACTTTAAGCCAAATAACTTTTTTTTGATAAAATTGTAAAAAAGTCATTTTATTGGATAACGTACTTTCCTTCCTGTCAATCAATTTCTAATATTTATAGTATTTTTATGAAATATATTTTTGTTATATTTATTATTGATCGTTGAAATATGAAATATGGAAATATCAGCAACTTCGGATCTATGTGAAATATAAAGCTATTTCCCTAGAAACAGAGACTGTGTGATTCGGTTAAAAAAACACCCGGTCAAACTACTGTCTTGCATTTGTCAAATACAAACTCGCTATCAGATTGATACACAAGCAAATATCTATAAGGATACACACAGTACAAGGAATAAATCACAAAGTTGAAGACAAAAATACTTGGTCCTTCCATCCGGATGGTTTGTGTAAGCAGGGCTTGAATATATACATGCATTAATGTGCAAATTATCAAATAAATGAACGTGCAGAAAAAGCAATCATAAAAAATTACATTACTGTTCTTTCAGAAAACCCAAAGTGTGGGATTTTTTGTGGCAGCTGCCAAAAGCTGTAATAAGTACTAAATTGAGTTATTTTCTAAGGTAGCCTATTGAATCACATAGTTCAAAATTCAGATATAGCTGCACAAAGATCACGGTAACGGATAAGCAATTAGCGACCATGAAGTTTCTTTTTTTTTCCATTTCTATTTTCATTTTTTTTGTAATTGTTGCGCAGAAAATAAATAAATAAAAAGTAGATCGACCATTTACGTTACAATCTATACTATTAGATTAGTGATTATTTTCATGCTGGACCACCATAAATTCAAAATGTATCAGACGTTCCGTATAATTAGCTTTTAATAGATATTTTAGACAAAAGCCGGTGAAATTCCATTCATACATAGGTTGCTGTCCAATGTGAAGTAATAAACCGGTGGCACATTAGATAAAAACGTTCGTTTGTACACACGATTAGAGCATTCGTTTGTACATATGATTAGAGCGTTGGATCGTTTGCACGATAAGAGCGTTCGTTTGTCTGCACGCACGATTACAGCGTTCGTTCGTGTACACGATATGAATCGTTCGTTTAGACGATACTGGCATGCGTATTACTTTTCGTTCGTTCGTTTGTCATGCGTTCGTGCATCGTTTATCGTGCGTTCGTACATCGTTTTTCGTTCGTTCGTATATCGTTCGTGTGGGTAAGTTAAACGAATCAGGGGGTGTAACAATAAACATCTGAATACCTTCCATTTTCCTGATGTCAAGAAAGTTGGGTTGCAACAAACACAATTCCTTTCACGTCATTATGTTATTGACCTTAATGTCACAACTTATATTCCTATGCATATAAGAGTATATTAAATTTCTGTACCTTACCTCAAGATGTGGCAGTGTATTTATATAATAATGTAGTGTTTTACATTGATTATGCAAAAATAGCAGCCAGGGTGATGGAAGTAGTGCACGACCCGAAGGGGAGAGCACTATTGTCCATCACCCTGACAACTTTTTTCCATAGTCAATGTAAAACACAACAGCATGGCCATGAGGTCAATACATGGATTTATAGACCTGATTTGTGCATATTGACCAAGAGCAGTTCGAGGTCAATTTTCTAAAATCAGACTATCAGTGAAGGAGATACAATGGCCAAGTGTGAATTCATTTAAAAGAATTCATGAGCCGGAGGCGAGTTGATTGTTTATCATGAATTCACACTTGGTCATTGTTTCTCTGACTTAAACCATTGTTGAGACATTTATGTAATCAAAAGATCAAAAGGATTATCACCTATCTTATTACTGCATTGTTATGGTCTAATATCTAATACAGTGAAACCTGTCTAAACCGAACCCATCTGGTTCTGAAGATTGTATTCGGTTTCGACAGGTGTTCGGTTTACAAAGGCTAAAATATATAGAAGTTGATACATAGGGTCTTTACATCAAGTTTGGTTTAGACAGGTTTTCGGTTTAGTCAGGGTTCGGTTTAGACAGGTTTAACTGTATTCAGAAAAATTTTGATTGTGGTTTATGTATTGTTTTCAAAGTGAGTCGAAAGGTTATTTAATTCAGTAAAAAAAACTTCAGTAGTGTTGAACCTTTACCTTATCAAAGAAGAACAAGGAAGAGAGAAAAAGTAAGTTTTGTCTGTATAATGTAAAACTTTCTACCAAAATGTTTCTTAATATTTTAACTCCAGGGTAATACATGCAGGAGGAAAGGGCAGGAGAAGGAAGACTAATTTTTGGTTTTATTTGTTGATTGAGTCCCTTTTCCAGTTGGAATTAAATAAAAATTTAACAAAAAGGAAAGAAATACTTAGTTTAATTGTATATTGTATAACATCTTTATTTCCCCCTCCCCAATTTCTCTTAAGAATGACTATTCACTGAGCTGTAAGTATTTGATCCGTCTTTTATATTACTTAATTATTTATAAAGTCTCATCATACAAAGAATTTTTCATTGAAATTACATTAGAAGACTTCATAAAAAATCTCTTAAAGCTGGTTTGCTGTTCGATTAACATGGAACTTAATCAAGCAAATTAAAAAAAGTCGGAATATAGTGTAAATAAGCACAAAATACAGGTTTTCTCCATTACTTCAACAAGACGTTTTTTTGTAGTTCTAAATGTAACTTAAGGATGTACTCTTCTGAGGTTTCAGCCTCGATTAAGTCTCGTTTATGAATAATTCTCAAAACTTGCCTTATGAGTGACATTTTTTAATTGATATATATAGTATATTGACCCTTACAAACTGTGTCAAAAAGTTATGTGCCTACAACTAGTAGTTGTCGAGAAATGGAAAGTTTAGTTTTTTACCAAATTTGACCATTGATCTCCGTCAGAATTAAGCTGATTTTGGGATAGGGGTAATAAAAAACAATTTTCAAGAAAAGAACTCATCTTATTTATATGATTTCTTTTCTAAGTTCTTCAAGATATAATTGTCCAACTATTTAAACAAAAAATGGTGAGTTTTGACTGTCTAGTTGAAAAATCTAGATTTTTACAGATTTTAATTTGACCAAAAAAAACCATTTTCTTACAAAACTTTCTTATACATGTATAATCACGGACCTTTTGTTACTCACCTGGCCAAAGGCCATGTGAGCTTTTGCCATCACTAGGCGTCCGTCCGTTAACTTTTATTCAAAGATCTTCTCCTCTGAAACTACTGGGCCAATACTAATCAAACTTGGCCTGAATCATCACCAGGGTATGTTCTTTCAAGTTTGTGATTTTCATGACCGTAGACCAAACGACATGGCTGCTGTTACTAAAAATAGAATATAGGAGTAAATTGCTGTTCTTTGCAAATTACTCAAAAACCATTACAGATATCAAAATTCTGACATGGAGGTAAAAATGATCAGCATGATGAGATCTACCTGCCCTGCAATTTTGAAGAATATCCGTTTACCCGTCTTGGAGTTATTGCCCCTTTTCCGTAAAAATTTCAGTTTTTTGTTACTTTTAGTCTTATATATTGAAAATGGTAGAAGATAGAAGTGCAGTTTATGGAACAAAAATGGTAAGCATAGTAAGATCTACATGTCCTGCAATTTTGAAGAAAATCTGACAACCCACATAGGAGTTATTGCCGCTTTTTCTTTGAATTTTCTCAATTTTTTAACGTTTTTACTTTTCATTTCAAAACTGTTTGAGATAAAGGTTAAATGTGAATTGCAAAAGTGTTGAGGTTTTCCAGAACTACAAATTCTACATATGTCCAGCAGGTTCGCATATCATCCAAGATGGCCGCTAGCGGGGAAGATAGTTTAACATAGGACCCTATGGGAAATGCATTCAAAGATCTTCTTCTCTGAAACCCCTGAGCCGATGGGGACCAAATTTTGTCACAGTAGTCTTTGGATGATCTCCTTGAAAGTTTGTGATTTTTATGTTGGTACTTCATCCAAGATGGTCACCAGCATGGGACATAGTTTTACATAGGACCCTATGGGAAATGTCTTCAAAGATCTACTTCTCTGAAAATACCTAGTCAAACTGAACCAAACTTGGTCACAATAGTCCTTGGGTGGTCCCCTTTAAAGTTTGTGATTTTTATGTTTGTACCTCATCCAAGATGGCTGCCAGTGTGGAGCACAGTTTAACATAGGGACCCTTTTGGAAATGCATTCAAATGTCTTCTCCTCTGAACCCACTGAGCCAATTGGAACCAAACTTGGTTACAGTAGTCTTTAGATGTTTCCCTTCAAAGTTTGTGATTTTTATGTTCATACCTCATTCAAGATGGCCGCCAGCAGGGAACATAGTTTAACATAAGGACTCTATGGGAAATGCATTCAAATGTCTTCTCCTCTGAACCTACTGAGCCAATTGGAACCAAACTTGGTTACATTTGTCTTTGGGTGATCCCTTCCAAAGTTTGTGATTTTTAGTTTGTACCTCGTCCAAGAATGAAAATTTAACATCTGGTGAACTGATTTATAGTATGAATGGGTGGTCTATTGGTGACAATGAATAAAACCAGTCGCCAGGTGAGCGATACAAGCTCATGTGAGCCTCTATTTTTTATTAGTGATATTTCTTCAGACTCATGAGATCTAACAATATGGAAACTTTGAGAGAAAACTTGATGCCAGAAATTGATATTTTAGCCAAAAATGGGTCCAAAATAGGCCAAAATTGATGAAAGTTGCACAAAATCATCATAGATAGGTGTTTTCAAATAACTATAGCACACAAAAATGCACACGGACATATGGTTTTCTCTCCAAAAATGATTTTTTCATGGTCTTAGCATTATAAAAATGTAGGTTTCAGGAAAAACTTGAAGCAGGAAAATTTTGACCCCTCAGGAGAATACATCCTTATGTATGTTTTTAAAGAAAGATCGAAATTAAATATAACATTTGTGCATATTTATCTACGGAAGCATGGAGGGGACATGTTGAAATTTTTTTTATGCCCCGCCACGAAATGGAAGGGGCATATAGATTTACTTTTGTCCGTCCATACGTACATACATCCATACGTACGTATGTACGTACATCCATCCCAGTATTAAGTTTTGCGTTTAGGTCCATATATTGGCAACCTCTTGTAGTATTTTGATAATATTACATCGGTACATGCACCTTGATTAGTACTACCAGATTCACCAACAATAAGGGAACCGTGACCTACCTTTTGTTAAATTTTGCGTTCAATATGAAAAGAAAGGAAATGGGGTAAATGTCAAGGAGACAACATCCCATATCCAGGTTAAAACGACCAAAAACAAAACATCTAGGGGTCACCATATGGTCTTCAACACAGTGAGAACCTCACACCATATAGTAAGCCCTAAATGGCCCCAAAAAGGTAAAAAAGTGAATAAATCAATGGAAACAAACCACATCCAATAACCCAAATATCAAGAAACTAAAATTTTATAAGAAGACAAGGACAAGCCAATGACATTTCTCAACAACTATGCATTATACCAGTATGATGTTTCATCAAATTAATTGCCTTGATGAGTTCTACCCAAAATATTGACAGTTAGGTTGCTTTGACCTATATTTTACGCTTGAGTGACTTTTGTTAAATTTTGTGTTAAGGTCCATTTCTCAACAACTACACATTATACCAATATGATTTTTCACCAAATTAATTGTTTTGATGAGTACTACCCAAAACATTGACAATTATGTAGCTTCGACCTATATTTAACGCTTGAGTGACTTTTGTTAAATTTTGCATTAAGGTCCATTTCTCAACAACTACACATTATACCAATATGATGTTTCATCAAAGTAATTGCCTTGATGAGTACTACCCAAAACATTCACAGTTAGGTAGCTTTGACCTATATTTTACGCTTGAGTGACTTTTGTTAAATTTTGCGTTGAGGTCAATTTTTCAATAACTACACATTATACCAATATGATGTTTCATCAAATTTATTGCCTTGATGAGTACAACCCAAAACATTGATAATTAGGTGGTTTTGACCTATATTTTACGCATGAGTGACATTTGTTTAATTTTGCATTTAGGTCAGTTTGTCATCAACCGGGAAATTTTCGCGCCATCTTTATTTCGCGGTAGATTGACAAGATTTTAGTTCGCCCAGTTTTGAATTCGCGCTGCAAAATTGTAGACCATTGACTTCAATAATAGACAAGTATATTCGCGCCGTTTTATTTTCGCGCTTCCATTCCAAACGCGAAAATCGCGAAAATAAAACTGCCGCGAAAATTTCCCGGTTTACAGTATATATCAATTAAAAAAAATATCCATTCACTCTCTTTTCCTTCCTTCAACTATATACAATATCATTAATCCTTTTATTTTAATATTCATTCATTACTTCTTTCTACTCTCTTTGTAACTCTCATTGCACACTCTCGCACAGTTGCACCCAGATAGTATTTATATATATAAAAAAAAAAAAGTTTGCTCCTTTTTCTATTATTTTTGATATTCTTTTAAAAAACTTATTGAAAAATCTGATCACATGGGGCCCAGAATAGCTGTGTTTTATGTATTTTGTGTTCCATTATACATATCTAGACTTTTATAATGTAAAATTTTTTGCTTTACACCACTTATATTGGGAAGTTTTTCATCCAATTTACACTTATAAATATAATTCTTAACAATAATAACAAGCAAATTTAACAATGATGAATATTGTGGATAACCAAGCAGTATGTTTTTCTTATCTATATTAATGTCGTGAAAAACTCTTTTCAGTCGAACGAAAAATTCGTTTAAAAAAGCCTGAATATGGTAACACTCATAGAAAACGTGCTCAATAGTTTCATCATGATTTTTACAAAAAGTGCAAACCTTAGAGTTGACAAAACCTATTTTAAACAAAAAAGTATTTGTAGGAAGTAGTCTGTGTAATAATTTGTATTGGAAAGTTTTAAGGTAGGAATTCTTACAACATTTTTGTAAAGTTAGAAAAAAAATTCCTCCATTCAAATCTTTCCATATTTACCTTTTCTTGCCATGCCTCAATTTTAGGATTAGGCAAAACAAAAATACTTTTAACCAAATCCTTATAAACAAATTTAATACTTTTACATGTCTGTAAATTTCTAACAAATTTGTTAGACACAGTAAAGCTTTCAAAATCATACACAGTCATTCCTTGCAACCCTTCTTTCAACTGATTTTTTATATCAGGTGGAATGCAAGAGAGAAGACTATAATATTTAATAAAATTTTTAGTATTGCAAAGCTGACTTATCCTATCAAAAGTATAAAATGTTTTTGTATGCTTGTCTATCAAATCTTTTAAATTTGTCACCCCTTTTGATTTCCATTTGATGAAATATGGGAAATCATCAGGAGATGCAAAATTCAAAATATCTAAACTTAAAATATCCTGCACGTTTGTACAGTTTGATGATTTTATATCATGTAAACCCTTAACCACATCTCGCCAAAAAGGATTGGTAATTTTATTACCAACTTCTTGAAGTTTTTCCTTCTGCAAATTAAATATTCGAACACCCCCAACCTTTTGGAGTTGGTTGTCGGCAATTTTTTTCCAAATACCAAGCCCATCAGTAAAAAGTCTTTTAATCCAACTCATTTTTAGATATGTACTAAAAGACTCAAGGTGTATCATTTTCAGACCACCATCACAGAAATTTCCAATTAATGTGTTTCTTTTAATTTTCTCAGTCTTTCCATCCCAAATGAAATTATAAAATAATTTATTTATTTCATTCAACATGGTGAATTTAAGGTTTGGCAATGAAGTAAGTAGATGTATAATCTTTGGAAGTTAAATTTTATGTTTTACGTACTTTTCTCAACAACTACACAACATATTATGATGTTTCATGAAATTACTCATCTTTGTGAAAACTATCCAATTTTTTGACAATTAATTGACTTTGACTTCCATTTTAAGCTTGAATGACTTTGTTATTGTCCCCCGCCTTTCGCGAAAGCGGGGAACTATAGAATTCGCCTTTCCGTCATTCCGGATTTCGTTTCCGGATGATAACTTGAGTATCCCTTGCCCGATTGAAACAAAACTTATACAGATGGAAGGAATAGGGAAGGGCAAGAACCCTATTGATTTTGGGGTCAGTAGTCAAAGGTCAAGGTCACAATTTCTAAAAATAGAATTTATTGCACCAAAATTTGGTCTGTGTGGGAAATTTTTATTTTTTATCCGATTTCGATGGGATTTTTTCCATTAGATTCGTCTCAATGAATGCTTTCATATTTATGTCAACAGATTTCTGGTATCTCTTACCGTTTTCAAGATAATTGGGGTCAAAGGTGTTGGGGGGGGGGGG
>MJUU01021551.1:107351-148021 GCA_002080025.1 Modiolus philippinarum
GTGTGGGAAATTTTTATTTTTTATCCGATTTCGATGGGATTTTTTCCATTAGATTCCTCTCAATGAATGCTTTCATACATATGCCAACAGATTTCTGGTATCTCTTACCATTTTCAAGATAATTGGGGTCAAAGGTGTTGGGGGGTGGGGGTGCCAAAAAATTTTTTTTTATATTTTTCATCGGATTGTGATGGGTTTTTTTGCAAATGCTTCCTCGTGAAAAATGCAATAAAACTCTACCCAAACATTTTTTTTCATCTTGTACCGTTTTTCAGGTAAAAGGAACATACAACTCTAAGGGGGGGGACCTTGAGCACTGCTCTATTTTTAAAATTTTGCATGGTACTTCCTGATTATTCAATGACTGGGAACTAATTTTTATGCCTGATTGACTTACGTTATCTATTGTCATAAATTTGTCGGCGGGGCATCCGTGTCTTATAGACACATTCTCTAGTCTTATCTTGCGGCCACCAGATATTATCTTGTGCCAAAGACATACTAAGTCCTGGCCACAATATAGCTGTTGGGCCACTAGATGTTAACTCGTTCCCATGAGATACTAAGTTGAGGCCATGAGATAGCTATGTTGTCCCCACGAGATACTATCTTGTTCCCACGACATACTTAGTCGTGGCCATGAGATAGCTATGTTGTTCCCACGATTTACTAAGTCATGGCCATGAGATACTAACATGTTTCCAGGACATACCAAGTCGTGGCCAGAAGATAGCTATGAGCTATGAGTATGTGCAAAGCTCATTGTTGAAGGCTTCATAGTGTATAAGTATCTCATGGCCATGACTTAGTATGTCGTGGAACGAGTTAGTATCTCATGGCCACAACTAAGTATGTCATGGGAACAATATAGTATCTTGTGGCCACGACATAGCTATCTCGTTGACACGACTTAGTATGTTGTGGCCAAGAGATAGAAAAAAATTGTCCCCTCCATGCTTCCATATTTATCAGAAATATGTTTTGAATCTAGTTGTACTTGAAAGAAATAGAAATTACCGTATAGCGGGTAACTTTCGCGGTTGTCAATTTTCGCGATTCATTCCCTGAAGAGGGATATTAAATTTTAGGGGTTATCAATTTTTCGCGAATTGAAAATTGTGTAGAGAAAAAATATGTACACAAAAAATACTGACCAAAATTTAGCGAGTTTTTATTTTCGCGCTTTCAGAAACATCGTATATATAGCGAAATTAGAACCTCACGAAAAATTTCCCGCCATACGGTATGATATTGCCAGCGTCTACATTATTTACATAATGAAGTTGGTATAACCTTACCACTAAGCCATGGACCATTTAATTTTCAGGGATGGGGGCTGGGAATTTTTAGAAAAAAAATTCTTGGCTTCATCCTTGCTAAACAAATTCTCTGACACCAGCACCAGGGTGAAAAAAAATCTAGCCCTCGCGCTGATAAAAAAAAAAACTCAAAAAATAACGAAAAAATTCCTAGCACTAGGGCCAAAAGGTTTCCCTACTCCGGTGAAAATTCCAGCCCCCTCCTCCGGAAAATCTAATGGTCCGTGCCTAGCAAAGGTATCACAACACTTGATTCTAAAAAAAAAAATACGCTTAATCAGACAATCATGTCACAGTGAAATGTAGTACCGGTAAACATACATTTCCCTGGGGACATTAATAATCCTTAAATTGGAGGAAACAAAAGAGGGGATGCCATGGATTCTTTAAAAAGAATCCACAGTTAATACAATAAAATGACGTCACAACAATGGTTTTAATCCATGTATTGACCAAACTTGCAATGCTATAATTGTTTTATTATATGACATTATTCTTGTTTGAATTAGCATGTAATGTTAGACGTGTTGTAAACCTGATGTTTCCAGATATAGAACGTCATGTACTATTTATGGAAATACCTGTACTAGGTTTACACTATATTTATACCCCTTGCAAACAAAGTTTGGGGCTATATAGGATGTACCATGTCAGCGCATGTTCTCCTAAACCCCTGCTTGGGTTTTGATGAAATGTTGCACAGTTGTAGTACACCATCTGAAGATGTGCATGAAGTAATATGGTTGCCGTCCGAAAATTTGAAGGGGAGATAATTTTCTTTGAATATTTTCTGGAAAAGGGGGAGGGGAACCTTGTCAGCACATATTCTCCAAAACTGCTGCTTGGATTTTGATGAAATGTTACACAGTTGTAGTACACCAACTGAAGATGTGCATGATATAATATGGTTGCTGCCTGAAATTTTGATGGGAGATAATTCTTCTTTGAATATTTTCTGGAAAAAAAGGGCTTGAACATTGTCAGCACATGTTCTCCTAAACAGGTACTAGGATATAATTGAAATGTTACACAGTTTTATTATACCACCTGAAGATGTGCATGAAGTTATATAGTTTCTGTCTGAAATTTGGAAGGGCAGATAATCAATTTTTGAATATTTTTTTGAAAAAGGGAGGAGGTATATCATTGTGTCCATACTTGTATTGTGTTCACATTTGTACTGTGTCCACAACTGTACTGTGACCACACTTACTTAAATTAACACTTGCCGTATTGATTCAGGGTTCAATTAGCAGGGGGTATAACTGGCTGCTATCAGCGACAGCTCTAGTTATAGAACATCACGTGATGCCAAATGTACCAATCACAGCAATCAAATAATAGCATAAAATAATAATATGTGATCTCTTTAGTTATGTGTCCATCCATCAATCTGTCTATCTCACAAATGTTCCTGACTTATATTTTGTGAAAGGAATAACAGGCAGTCTTCAAACTTGGCATAAGAGTTTACCACAAAATCAGACCAAGTTCACCTTTACATTGAGAAGTCCGAACTGCTCTGGAGTTATGCACCTTGAAACTTCATTTTAGGTTTCCAAACAATAACTTGTGATCGAAATGACTTTTGTCACCAAACAATACATGACTATAAAGCATAAATCAGATGTTTTTTGTACGTGAGGTTTGCACTATACATAAATAATATATTAAAGAATAAATAAATTATTCATTCTTTTAGATGTAAGAAGAGATGAAAGCGATGATGAGAACAGTGATACACCACTAAAAGTCAAAACAAATATAAAAGTTACAGAATTCGAACTTCCTGTAAAAAGTCCAGAGCCTTCTGAAACAAAAGAATCTCAAGATGAAAATAGCCATAAAGATGGAACGGGTAAAATAAGCTTAAGAATTATTCAAAAACAAATGTAATGTCACTTTACATCTTGAAACTGTAGCAGACAACACTCTTTTCTTTACTTTACTTCAAATGGTGGTTAGAAATTTGGTTACATCAAGCATGGAGGTATAATCATAGAAGGAGTAACAACAACATGGCTTCAATCGTTCCATCTGCGATGCCGCCAGTATTACGATAGCTCGCTAATTTATCATGTTAATCAATACTTGGCATGTGATCGATTCGAGCAGAGACTGATTCGAAGAGTTGAAATTTTCGGTAGTTCACGTATCCTATAATTTTAAGTAGTTGTAAATACAAAAGACAAAAGAGAAAATTTTATTAAAAATCTAATGCTCAACATTATTACGATTGCAAAATGTATCAGATGTATAATAATGATTAATAGGAGAAATCGGGTATCTGAAAACTGAAACCGTGAAATTTAAATAATGTCTCCGACTGTCAATAATAAATAGATCGTGCAAGTCAGAGAGAGACATACAAACACGTAATTAATTGTCCATGTGCAAGTTAAGAACTTTGAGCATTTTAAGAGGAGTTGTTGGTTATGCAGCATTGAGGACATCTTTTGCACGAAAAAGAGTGGTCACACATTATAAAATTCAGACGTTAAAATTCTACTCCCGCCGAAAAAATACCAGTATTTCTACCCCTTTCCTTAAAAAAATCAATTGCATGTTCTAAATCTATTATCCTCCTCTTGACTTTTCTTTTTAAAGGACAAAACAGACTTGTGCATTTTAAAGTTGGGACTATGTAACTCAAGTATGTGCCATTTTACAGAAATGAGTGAAACGGAATTCAAATATAAAACGAAATGAGGTTTTTTAGTTTCATTAAAATCCTTCCCAAAAAGGATAGTTATACATGTAGTATGAAATCTCCCTCGAAATTTTGGACGAATATAGTCCAGTGTGAATTGTTATGACCTCAAATACTTTTGACACCGTATATGTATTGAAAAATTAAATAAATGTAGATTTGAAAAAAGATAAACCGGTAATAACTGATAAGTTATGTTTATAATAAAACTGATTAAATATTGTAAGAAATAGTGGCAATCTAACGAAATGGCATCTGCATGTTTCACAATTGGAATCTCGATAAAATAGTTGAATTTCAAACACAAAATACAACTCTCCGGCAGTATCCGGCAAATACTTTATAAACATTAGGTGAATCCGCATTTCACGCTCTTTTATAGCCCATTTTTTCAACATCCGCTCTTGACCGGAACATACAGAATTTTTAGTTTAAAGTGAACTGCATAAAAAATTAAAACGGCAAAGCGGCCATTTTTTAAAGTTCTAATTCGTGTAAATCTGGACCGATTTCGAAGATTTTGACACCATTAAATTTCTAACAATCGATGAAAAGTACCTGTAACAACAACGACACCTTTGAAATGTAGCGCCAGATTCCCTGTTGTGTACTATACTTATCAGACAAGGTAATAAAGCATGCGATTTACTTGATAACCAAGATGACCACCACAACTGCGGCATCGCAGATAGTCATCAAAGGGATGTTGTCAAATTAATGCTAATTAGATAAATCTCATATCTTTACTATAGGGCTCTGCAGGTCATAAATAAGTGATAATTTTCTGTTGTTACTCCTTCTATGATTATACCTCCATGCATCAAGCATACATGTGATCATGTGGATATGACCCACCCACTTGTTAATTAGACCAAGACTTCACATCTTGCAGTGATGACTAATGATGATTGACCTAGAAATCAGAAGTCTTTAATAACAGCAGTGCTTACTATTGCAATAGTGCAGCCAACGCTATTTCTTTAAAAAGTAAGTGAGAACCGAACCGTCAGTATAAAACGAATAATCCAATGACAATGGCAACATTGGAAACAACAAAGAAACAGAGACGACATGAGTACAGCACAGAAAAGAAACATGAAGACACACACACACACAAAGATGAACTACATGGACCCATTAAAAAACCTTGGGTGAGATCAAGTCTACCTGTAGAGAATATTTCCTGCTTCTTATAAGACACCCACCATGTTGAACATGTCAAATCCGGTAGAGGAAACAACAATTAAGCTTTTAAAGGGAAAGATCTGTTGTCACCTGGAAAACAGATATCCCATAGCAGTCAACAAGATGGTAATATCTACTGTAAAACTTCTGGAGGGGTGACTTCAAGTTTTGGGTAACATACCCTTGTTTAAGTAGCCTATTTGTGAGCAACCGGGATCTATCAAGGAAGTCACTGTATCAACCACAGGCCCTTGAATAATTATGTGAAAATAAAACCGTTTTATCGGCAATATGTACATTTTTCTCTTTGATCTTTCTGACTGATATTGTCAGTATCTCCGTACTGATCTGATACAAGAAAATATCAGGCAATGAGGTCACAAATATGACATCATGATTCTTATGACATTGCCGATGAAAACAATAATGGTAATTTTGAAGGTCTCGACAGAAAATATCACTAGTGTCACAGCTCGTCCTATCGGACTCGCTGCGATACAGTGATATTTTCTGTCTCGACCTTCAAAGCTACCATTATTCTATATTTACTATAAATGATCTTTCTTACAGGAGGTATAATAATATGTGATATTTTTTAGTTATGGGTCCATCCATCAATCTGTCTATCTCACAAATGTTTCTGACTTATATTTTGTGAAAGGAATAACAGGCAGTCTTAAAACTTGGCATAGGAGTTGTTTACTACAAAAATCAGACCAAGTTCAAGGCTTTGACCTATATTTTACGCTTGAATGACTTTGGTTAAATTTTGCATTAAAGTCCATTTCTCAATAACTACGCATTATAACAATATGATGTTTCATCAAATTAATTGCCTTGATGAGTACTATCCAAAACATTGACAGTTAGGTGGCTTTGACCTATATTTTACGCTTGAGTTACTTTGGTTAAAGTTTGTTTTAAAGTCCATTCCTCAACAACTACGCATTATAACAATATGATGTTTCATCAAATTAATTGCCTTGATGAGTACTACCCAAAACATTGACAGTTAGATGGCTTTGACCTATATTTTCCACTTGAGTGACTTTGGTTAAATTTTGCGTTAAAGTCCATTTCTCAACAACTACGCATTATAGCAATATGATGTTTCATCAAATTAATTGCTTTGATGAGTACTACCCCAAACATTGACAGTTAGGTGGCTTTGACGTGTATTTTACGCTTGAGTGACTTTGGTTAAATTTGCGTTAAAGTCCATTTCTCAACAACTACGCATTATAACAATATGATGTTTCATCAAATAAATTGCCTCGTTGAGTACTACCCAAAATATTGACAGTTAGGTGGCTTTGACCTATATTTTACGCTTGAGTGACTTTGGTTAAATTTTGCATCAAAGTCCATTTCTCAAAAACTACACATTATAACAATATGATGTTTCATCAAATTAATTGCCTTGATGAGTACTACTGTATGGTTGTTATATTTCGCGGGGTATTAATTTTCGCGCTATTCACGTTCTAAATGATAATCGCGAAAATATACCCGCGAATATTTCACTATAAACCTGAATATAAATAAACATAATGACGTTAAAGTAAAAATCCGCGAATGTAAAACCCCGCAAATAAATCCAACACAGAAATCCGTGAAAATTTCGCACCGCGTATATAAACCCCTATACAGTACCCAAAATATTGACAGTTAGGTGGCTTTGACCTATATATTACGCTTGAGTGACTTTGGTTAAATTTGCGTTAAAGTCCATTTCTCAACAACTATGCATTATAACAATATGATGTTTCATCAAATAAATTGCCTCGATGAGTACTACCCAAAACATTGACAATTAGGTGGCTTTGACCTATAGTTTACGCTTGAGTGACTTTTGTTAAATTTTGCGTTTAAGTCCATTTCTTAACAACTGCACATTATACCAGAATGATGTTTCATTAAATTGATGGCCTTGATGAGTACTACCAAAATCATTGATAATTAGGTTGCTTTGACCTATATTTTATGCTTGAGTGACTTTTGTTAAATTTTGCATTTAAGTCCGTTTCTCATCGACTTAACATACTATCCCAATGTTGTTGCATGAAAATAAATCAACTTGATGAGTACTATCCAAATCAAGGCCAATTTGACCTACTTTTTTTTGCTTTAGTGACTTTTGGTTTATTTTCTGCTTGAATGACTTAGTTAAATTTTTGTATTAGGCCCATTTCAAAGAGCTAGATGTTCAATTGGTGAATACTACATAATTCATGGATAATTTTATAACTTTACCATTATTTAATGTTTAAAAGCCTTAAGTATGGTATTTTTATACGACCGCAAAAATTTTGCGGTCGTATTATGTTATGGCGCAGTCGTCGGCGTCGGCGTCTGCGTCGACGTCTGTTGCCAGCATAACTTTGTTTCTAGTCGACGGATCATCTTCAAATTTCAGTATGTGGTTTCTTGGCATAATGGCTATCCCGGGTTTTAGTTTCGGGTTTATGGCCCCACCCGTTTCAGAAAAAGGGGCCAAAAAGGGGTAAAATTGGGTATTTTTGTGACTGTGGACAGCATAACTTTGGTTCCAGTGAACAGATCATTTTCAAATTTTAGTATGATGTTTCTTGGCACATGCTTTAGTCCAGGCTATAATTTTATGTTCCTGGCCCTGCCCGTTTTAGAAAAAGGGGCCAAAAGGGGTTAAATTGGTTGTTTTCACATATTTGACTGTAGAATCTTTATTATTTATCGGATTTTGATGGGGTTTCTTTCAGTAAACTCCTTAGAAAATTTCCAATCTGGAGTATGCCAAAGGATTTCACGTGGCATGTACCGTTCACGAGATAAATGGGGCCGAAAAGGGGCGAATTTCAAAAATTTCATTTTTTTATTTTTAGTCCGATTTTGATGCAATTTTTTCCAAAGGATTCCTAATGAAAAATTATCGAGAGCTCTACTATTAGATTTTTGGTAACTTGTTTCCTTACCCAGCTATGAGGGGCCGAAGGGGGCCAAAATCGTAAATTTACAGATAACCAAAAAATTTTATTTTTCATCGGATTTCGATGGGATTTTTTTCTTTGGATTCCTCTTGATGTAAGCTTTCAGTACTATATCAACGGATTTGGCGTAGCTCTTACCGTTTCCGAGCTATGAGGGGCTGAAGGGGCCAAAATTGTAAATTTACAGATAACCTAAAATTTTTATTTTTCGTCAGATGTCGATGGGATTTTTTTCTATGGATTCCTCTTGATATAAGCTTTCAGTAGTATGTCAACAGATTTGGCGTAGCTGTTACCATTTCGGAGCTATGAGGGGCTGAAAGGGGCCAAAATTTTAAAGTTACAGATAACCTAAAATTTTTATTTTTCATTGAATTTCGATGGGATTTTATTCTTTGATTCCTCTTAATGTAAGCTTTCAGTTATATGTCAGCGGATTTGACGTAGCTCATACCCTTTCCGAGCTATGAGGGGCCGAAGGGGGCCAAAATCGTAAATTTACAGATGACCTAAAAAATTTATTTTTCGTCGGATTTTGATGAGATTTTGTTCTTTGGATTCTACTTGATGTAAGCTTTCAGTAGTATTCAACGGATTTGACATAGCTCTTGCTGTTCCCGAGCTATGAGGGGCCGAAGGGGGCCAAAATCGTAAATTTACAGATTACCTTAAATTTATATTTTTCATCACATTTCGATGGGATTTTTTTCTTTTGATTCCTCTTGATATAAGCTTTCAGCATCATGTCAATGGATTGGGCATAGCTCTTACCGTTTCTGAGCTACAGAGGGTCAAAGAGGAATCATAAGGAGTCATAAGGGCTAATTTTTATTTTCCCTAGTTTGTGTCCAGCTAATTACTTGGTCAATCTCCTTATTGCGTCCATCTAATTATTGTGTCAAGCTCTTTCCTATGTCCATACTCACTTTAAATTACACTTTTTCAAATTTCAGTGGACGACATGCTGCGGTCGTATCATGCTGCGCTCGGGGTAGCCCTTTATTTTTACTTTCCATTATTCAACAAAAATTTATTGAACAATCATCTGTAAAGGTAATTCCTCATGATTCAGCGACTGGGAACTAATTTTTATGCCTGATTGACTTGGGCTATCTATTATGAAAAATTTGTCGGCGGGGCATCCGTGTCTTATAGACACATTCTCTATTTTGATTCTGAAGTGACCTATGTAAAAGCAATGACATTGTTAAATATGACAGGCCTTGAGCACGAAAATAACGAGAAATGTTTGTTACACAAAATTGCGAAAATAACACCCTGTGAAAATTTCCACGTTTACAGTAATCATTCTTTTAGATATAAAAGAAGATGATAAAGATGATGTGCACAGGGATGTACCACTAGAAGTCAAAACAGATATTAAAGACAAAGAATTCAAACCTCCTGTAAAAAGTCCAGAACCTGGTGAAACAAAAGAATCTCACGATGAAAATAGCCATAAAGATGGAACGGGTAAAATAAGCTTAAGAATTATTCAAAAACAAATGTAATGTTTTTTTACAGTTTATTACAAATTCTTACATGGCTCCTGTTAATCATCAACCAGTATAATACTTGATAACCATATACTTCGCGCATGCTCAAATGGCAACAGAATAAGAGTAAAAAGGATGCAAAACAAACACATTTGTAGTTTTGTTGATCTTAGTTTGTGAAGAAAATAAATGATAAAAACATTGTTTTACTTAATCATGCCATTCAGACATGTAAATAAATATTGCTTTGCTTTCGATTTGGATTTTGAACTAGCTTCTGTTTGAAAACATCGGATTGTGTATTGTGACGTTATAGACACAGAGAACAATGGAAACAGGAAATCCACTTTCTCTTAGGTAGCTTCAGAATGGAAAATTCTATTTTCTCTCATATTAGAATTGAAATAATTCATGGCAGGCATAATAATCTGGGTTTAATTCGGAATACAAAGGCCCAGTCCATTGTTTAATGCCAATAACCATATACCTGCTATGAATTATTTCTTTAAAATGTTAATAAATGTTGTATTCTGATTGGTAGAATGCCACCTGTTACTTGTTACTTAATCTGTAACTTCCTCATCTGCCAGGAGAACTGTCACCACGTCATCACCATTGCCTATTAATCATATACCAATTAATCAAAACATTTCAATTCTATCACTACCATAACCAGGAACATCACTCTGCCAAAACCATGCTGTATTTCCATCATCAACAGTCTCGGAGAAGTTCTAATGCCATATCAGTAATAAAATTAAAAGTTCAGTTAAGGCTTCTGTAAGCCAACATTAAAGTATAAATTATTACAATACAGACACGGTAGTCCTCCACCATTAAAACTTAGACTGTCACTTTAAGCTATATACAGTACCAAAAGATGCCTCGAATCTCGAGCAATTATGATGCAAATGGCAGGTGAATTTGGCTCTAAAAGAAAATTCTTAATGCTGAAACACCACTTTACTTTCTGTTCTCAAATGTTCATTATGTCAAACTCTTATAGGATGATGTTCCTAGATAACATGAAACATAAAAGAACATACAGAACTAAAAATCTACAGGGCCTAAAAATAACTGATATTTCTCTGAAAAGAAATTTCAGTTATAATATTGAAGGTTAAATGACATCTCTTGGAACATCAAAATAAAATAAAATAAAGAATTTGTCAATAATGACAGTTTTAGCTAAGAGGAATAAATAAAAAAAATTCAAATTATAAACTCCAGAATATAATTTGATCCTTCAGCATTTCAGGAAATTTAGTAAAATTTAAATAGTATTTTATGTTTCAATGAAACAGGGATGGACATTTGCGCTAAAAGGTAGGACATTTGCGCAAAAAAATGAGGACTATGCGCAAATGAAAAGAAGACATTTGCACAAACGAAAAGTGGACATTTGCGCAAATTAAAGGATAATTGACTTCTGTTTTAACAATTTTTACCCAATTGCGCAAATCTTTCTTAAGCATATTTTTCATTCTTATATAAGTAGTAAAAGGATATGAAGTAAATGTACATCAAACAAAGTCTCTACTAAAACATGGTAAAAACAGTCAATGGAACAACGCTTTTATTGTTGTTCTTCATCTTGAAATCACCATGAGGCCTCCAACAATGAGATTTGCTCATACCTCATATTAAGTTCAAGATGGCCCCTAGCACTGGTTTGAGTGGAATTCATTGCTAATTGTCAAGCAATGCTACATCCATGCTCCACATTTGCTGGACTTTTTCTGTTGCCCCTGCTCACCACGGGGAGGTTAAAGGAGGATTATGAGCAGGATTTAGTGTGTAGTTCTTAAATATTTATTAAGTCTCTCAAATATAAAGCACTTATTTTAAAACGTAGAACTAGCACTTCCTACAGTTAAAAAAAATCTATTTTCAAATCTCTTCTAGCTATGAATGTGTGATTCATGGGGGTAATTATATATAATGAAGTAGAGTTGTGATATTTTATCATTGCACAAAACTTTTTCCTTTTCAATTCTAGGAATTACAGCATGATCATTGATGCATCTTATTTTGATGTAGCTGATGGTCTTTTGCTCAAAAATGGTTTCCAAAAAACAAATCTTTGATATATATTTCAATACTTGCTTTATAAAGGTAATATGCACAAATGGGTTTTAACTGACAACAGCAACCTTCCACTTTCATTTGCGCAAATGTCCATCTGTTTTGCAGGTAAATTTGTGCAAATGTCCATCGCCCCAATGAAAATATTCAAATTTCAAAGAATTGTATGATATTTGATTTCAAAAAGATCTAACTGAAATTATAACACTTTGTCTCTCAAGCTACCTACAAAAAACAGAACCACAGTCAAAAATTCTACAACAAAATTAAAACCCTGTATCAATAAATAAAGACATAGTTTGCATCAAAGAGAAAAAAAGGATTATGTTTTTATTGGCCTGTCAAATGACTGACATGATGGTATTGCTATGTATGAATTGTTTGTCCGTCCATTTCATATGGCAAGCTCTATCTTGACAACATTTGGCCAATTCACTTCAAACTTCATAGCAGTGTTAGGAATGATGGCATCACAATCTCTATACTTTTTCGTGATGTTTCAGTTTTTTGCAACAGTTATGGGACTATATTTGCCAATTTTAAGGCAATTTTTTACATGTCACAGTTTAGCTTGACAAACCTTTGGTCAATTCATTTCAAATTTTGTAGAGATATTGGTTATGCTGGCTTTACAATATATAGTCTTTTTGTGAAATTATGATTTTTGTGACAAGAGTTATGGGAGTTTATTCATCAAATTCAAGGAAAAATTTTACATGTCACACTTTAAATGATTACTCCTTTGATCACTTAATTCTCTTCAAACTTTGAAGATTAATTTATCAAAGAGATGTCAAGCTTAATTATCCAGTCATATTTGCATTCTGAGTTGAGAATCCTTTACCTAAATCACTAAAAGTTTTGATTGGTGACGACGGACATACATAATATGACTTGGCGCAGCTGTTGATTACATCTGGACTGTCATACCGTTCTGATACAAAATCAAACCTCAAAATCTAAAGATGTAGGTTGAGCATCATGCTAAATTAGTGACTGACATAAAAAAAGAAGTGCCAAAGAAAAAATGTCTAAACTTTCTTTTGAAAATGGAGTTAGTTATAAATACATATATGATTCAGAAGTAAAGCTTACAATTTTATTTGTCTTATTGACTGTTAATTTTGTATTTTAGATGAAAGGAAATCTCCCAACAGAAACCTGTCGTCAGTTTTAGATGTTAAGAAACCTCCCGACAGAAGCATGTCATCAGTTTTAGATGTATATGACTTCACTCCTGTCTCTCCTTGTAAGTTGTAAACATTTATTGTTTTTCAAGTTCACTAAATTCAATATGTTTTTAACTTAAAGATATTGTTATATAAGACCAAATATGATGTTTTTCTAGAGAGGGAATTTCAGCAAACAAGCAAAAACTTCATATTATATGTAACATATATTTTGTAGTTTGTATGTGAAAAAAATGTGTTTTTAAACTATCAGATTCGTTATTATAAGATTTTGTTGTATTTTTCTGCTTCTTGTTTTGGTTTTCCAAGTTCACCAGGAGTTTTCTGTATTTTGGGGATACTGTAAGTGTACTTTTTTGCGATGTGCAGAATGTTCGGGTACATAAATACCTTAGTGTATTTCTACCTTGCACTAGTGCATTTATTTCATCATAAGAAATACCCTAGTGTATTTATGTCTTGGAATTTCTGTCCTAGTGTATTTTATCCAAGTGGAAAGATTACACAGATCCAAAGAATTCACTGTTACATTACTTGATATGTCATATTAACATTGGGTCAAGCATTTTGTTGTCTTTACCTGTCAAAATTTGTGATGGTCCAACACAGCAAATCAGAAATTTGTGCATAATTATGGGATGATAATTAATATCAAAGCTTCCCAATTTAGTAGCTGAAGTTAATCGTTTTCTTCCTTGAAAAAAATGAATATTCAGGTATTTGCTTGATCATTTTTAGCCTACTTGAAATAGCCAGGAGCTTTTGCCATCACTTGGTGTCTATAGATTGTTTATTTGTTGTAAATTTGTCATTCAAAGACCTTTTTCTCTGAACTACATGGCCTATTTAAATCAAATTTGATAATGATATTGCTTGATGGACATAGATTGAATTCAATGACATCACATTCAGAAATCTCTTACTCAACTGGCTCCAACTGGAACCAAACTTGATTACAATAGTTTTTAGGTAACTTTCTTGAAAATTTTACAGGACGGCTCTCATTGAACATTAAAACATTGGATTCTTTAATAGAGAGTTCTATAAACATAGTTGAAGTTAAAATACCAAATACAACCTACATAAGTTTTCTTCCCTTTTATTGTATCCTGTTTTAAAAATTATTTACAATACAAAGAAAATTCAAGAAGATACATATACTTCTTAGAGATTAAAAAATGCATAAAAAATTTATCAATATTCACTTCTTCATTTCAATTCTGTACATATTCTCACTAATAACACTTTTTATTTTACCAACAATGAGAAACATAGGTGGGTTATCTCCCTGTACCAAGTTAGTTATATATGGTCAAAGTGCAGATAATATTTAATTTCAATATCATAAGAGGCTATTGATATGCTAATTGAAATTATCTCCACTTGGACCATATATAATAAACTTAGTACAGGAGATAACCAACCAATGTTTTTATACGACTGTAAAATTGTTGCGGTCGTATTATGGTATGGCGCAGGCGTCGGCGTCTGTGGGCAGCATAACTTTGGTTCCAGTGGACAGATTGTTATCAAATTTTAGAATGATGTTTTTTGGCACATGCTTAAGCCCGGGTTATAATTATGTGTTCTTTGCCCCTCCCGTTTTAGAAAAAGGGGCCAAAAAGGTGTAAAATTGGGTATTTTTGTGTCTGTGGACATCCTAACTTTTGTTCTAGTGTACGGATCATTTTCAGATTTAAGTATGATGTTTCTTGGCACATGAGCTCGGGTTTTAATTTTGCGTTCCCTGCCCTGCCCGTTTCAGAAAAAGAGGCTAAAAAGGGTCCAAAAAGGGGTTAAATTAGGTATTTTCGTGTCTGTGGACAGCATAACTTTGGTTCTAGTAGACAGATTGTTTTTAAATTTTAGTATGATGTTTCTTGGCACATTCTTGAGATTTTTTTTCCCTTAAGTTTGTGGCCCCACCCATCTCGGAATTAGGGGCCAAAAGGGTTAAATTGGGTGTTTTTACATATTTGACTGTAGAATATTTAGTATTTATCAGATTTTGATGGCGTTTCTTTCAGTGTACGCCTTAAAAAATTTCCAATCTGAAGTATGCCAACAGATTTCATGTGGCATATACCGTTCATGATAAATGGGGCCCAAAAGGGGCGAATTTCAAAAATTTTATTTTTTTTTTTTCATTTTTAGTCCCATTTTGATACAGTTTTTTTCCAATGGATTCCTAATGATAAATTAACATAGCCTTGCACCATCAGATTTTGTATAACTTGTATCCTTTCCAAGCTATGAGGTCCCAAACGGGACCAAAATTGCAAGCATGCGGATTACTCAAATTTTTATTTTTCTTCTGATTTCAAGTAATTTTTCTCTGTAGATTTCTCTCATTGATATGTCAACAGATTTTACACAGCTTTTACTGCATATTGCATATGTGCATATTGTCGGGGATTTTTCATCGTGCAATTTTTCCAGGAGTTATGCCCCTTTGAACTTAGAAATTTGCAGGTGTTTTGACCATATGCTCGTAAGCGCAACTCCTCTGTAACCGTTCAACAGAATTTCATGAAACTTTGTATGTAGCAAGGACATCATATGTAGATGTGCATATTGTTGGGGATTTTTCATCGTGTAATTTATCCAGGAGTTATGCCTCTTTGAACTTTGAAATTTATAGGTGTTTTGACCATGTTTAAAGTGAAGTATACCATTTGAGTGATTTTTAAGAGTGACAGCATACACTGCACATAATGAGAGGAGGTATAAGTTAAATAGCTTTTCACACAAGTACCTATTTGTCCATTCATATAGTGAAGGAAAACCCGGTTTGATGTCGTATCGACATCCATTTCTTGTTTATTATACCCCCTGCAAACGAAGTTTAGGGGGGTATATAGGAATCACCTTGTCTGTCTGTCCGTCCATCTGTCTGTCCGTCTGTCCACACTTCTTGTAAGCGCAACTCCTCTTAAACCACATGAAGGATATTGATGAAACTTTACACAAAGGAAGGACACTATATGGACGTGTGCATGAAGGAATATGATTAATGTCTGAAGCCAGGAAGGGGAGATAATTCAACTTTGACTTTGCGATGATTCTATCTGCACAGATGACCTCGTAAGCGCAACTCCTCTTAAACCACTCGAAGGATTTAAATGAAACTTTACACAAAGGAAGGACACTATATGGACATGTGCATAAAGGAATATAATTATTGTCTGAAGTCAGGAAGGGGAGATAATTCGACTTTGACTTTTCATTGATTCCATCTGCACAGATAACCTCGTAAGCACAACTCCTCTTAAACCACTTAAAGGATTTAAATGAAACTTTACACAAAGGAAGGACACTTTATGGAGATCTGCATTAAGAAATAAAATTATTGTTCGAAGTCAGGAAGGGGAGATAATTCGACATTGACTTTTCATTGATTCCATCTGCACAGATGACCTCGTAAGCGCAACTCCTCTTAAACCACTTAAGGATTTAAATGAAACTTTACACAAAGGAAGGACACTATATGGACATGTGCATAAAGGAATGTAATTATTATCCGAAGTCAGGAAGGGGAGATAATTCGACTTTGACTTTTCATTGATTCCATCTGCACAGATAACCTCGTAAGCGCAACTCCTCTTAAACCACTTCAAGGATTTTAATGAAACTTTACACAAGGGAAGGGCACTATATGGTGATGTGCATGAAGGAATAAAATTATTGTCCAAAACCAGGAGGGGAGATAATTCAATTTTTAGATTTTCATTGATTCTTTCTGCAATGATTTTTTGGATTTAGACAATTTTCAAAATAAATAATTCAAAGGGTACCTGGTAGATATTTTGAAATAAAGGTGTTGAAGAAAGCATGTTTTTCATTGTAATCCTTGAGAAAAGTGTCAGAGCCAAAAAAGGTGGATTTTATTTTTGTCGGATTTTGACAGAAAAGTCATTTCTGGAGGATTAAATCATTATGTCCATACTCATATTGTATCCACACTTCTACTCTGTCCAAACCCACCTAAATTTGCACTTACTATATTGATTCAGGGTTCAATTAGCGGGGGGTATATCTGGCTGCCATTCAGCGACAGCTCTTGTTTTAGTCCAATTTTGATGCAGTTTTTTGCAATGGATTCCTTTTGAAAATAAACACAGAGTTGCACCATCAGATTTTTGACAATTTGTTTCTTTTCCGAGCTATGAGGGGCCAAATGGGGACAAAATTGCAAATTTGCAGATTACCTACAAATTTTTATTTTTCTTCGGATTTCGATTGGGTTTTTTTTTCTTTGAATTCCTGCTGATATAAGCTTACAGCAGTATGTCAACAGATTTTGCATAGCTCTTACCGTTTCCAAGCTACAAGGGGTCAAAGGGGCCAAAGTTGCAATTTTTCGAAATATGTGAAACCTTTATTTTTCACTGGATTTCGATAGGAATTTCTTCTTTGGATTCCTCTTGATATAAGCTTTCTTTATATTGTTGACATACCTCTTGCCTTTTCTGATATATATATATAAGGAATTATAAGAGCTAATTTTTATTTTCCTGAGTTTGTGTGCAGCTAATTACTGGGTCAAGCTCTTTATTGTGTTCATTTAATTACTGTATCAAGCTCTTTACTGTGTCCTCATTCATTTTAAATTACACTTGTTCAAATTTCAGTGTTCGACATGCTGCGGTTGTATCATGCTGCGCTAGGTGTAGCCCTTTATCATTTCCTGTACTAAGTTAAAAAAACTCAAACTGAAGCAAATATGAGAGGTATCTCTAGAAAGTTTGTATTCCATCGCCCCATATGTCTGTCAGTCCCATTTCAGTTTTTCACACTTTTGTCATTTTGCATTTTGTAAGTATGCTAACAAGCATGAGTTATATTCCAATTGATTAATTTTGACATGATTATGGGCCTTGGACTTTGAAAATTTTGGTAGAATATCTGTTTTTTTTAAACTTTTAGCTCACTTGACCTGAAGGGGCAATCTGAGCTATTGGCATCACTTGACATCCATGGACCATTGTCTGTCTATTAGCTTTTCACATTTTCATCAGACCAACGAATCAAATTCAATCAGTCTTTACAGAAATGATGTTTGGAAGGTCCAAAGATTACTCATTTCTTTCCGATCTGACAGAAAACATGGTGACCTGCAGAAAACTTATATTGTACATTGAACTCTAAGGGAAAAATATCATTTTCATCAACTCCTCAGAAACCACTGAAGCAAATTCAACTAAACTTTACAGGAATGATGTATAAAAGCTCCTTTACAAAGATTGCTCATTTCATTCTGATCCTACAGAAAACATGGCTGCCAGCGTGGAACTTATATTAAAGAATATTGGGCCCTAAGGGAAAAACATCATTTTCATCAACTCCTCTGAAACCACTTAAGCAGATTCAACCAAACTTTACAGGAATGACATTTGGAAGGTCCTTTACAAAGATTGCTCATTTCTTTCCAATTTGACAAAAAACATGGCTGCCAGTGCATAACATAGTTACACATTGGACTGTTTGGAGAAAATCATATTTTCATTTTCCTCTATGAAACCACTGAAGCAAATTTACCAAACTTTACAAGAATGATGCATGGGAGATCCTTTACAAGACATGGCTAGCAGCAAAGAACATAGTTTAATATTGCACCTGAAATGGAAACATAATTTTCATCATCAGCTCTGATACTCTTGAAGGAAAGTTAGTTTAATATTGCACCTTAAATGGAAACATAATTTTCATCATCAGCTCTGATACTCTTGAAGGAAAGTTAATTGGAATGTTCTAGACGAAGTTCTCCACAAAAATTGCTCATTTAGTACTGATTCGACAAAATACATGGCTGCCAGTGCAGAACATAGTTTAACATTGGACCTTATTGGAAAAAATTGTATGAAGCATTTTGTCAGGTGAGCGATACAGGGTAAGTGTGTGAGCCTCTAGTTGTACTTTTGACAGTTAATTGTCTACTATCTAGAATTGACAATTGACAATTTTTTAGAAAGGTTACATTGCAACACTTTCTAATACCATGACCCTGTCAGTTGAAAGGCGCTATGAGGAAAAACAGGTGCTTCAATTTGAAAAACCAGATTGACCAAAATCATATTTTTTAATTTAAACAATGATTTAGTGAGAAAATAAAGTAATTCACACAGATTTGAAAGAATTTGGTGATCATTTAAAAGAATTATTCAAGAAAAACGATTGCACACCCCCCTTAATGGAAAATTTATCATCAGTAAACTTCGGGTGATTTCGGAAGAATGGTTTGTCATTGCACGGAATCTTCAACGGATTAAATAAAGTGCATCTTTGCTAATATAATTGATATCCTGCAATTAAAATGGATAAAACGTTCTAACGGTGAAATGATTTTACATAAACACGAGCGTGAACGGCATGTAAACAAATTTCTTACGGACGCATGCGCAACAGGTGCTGAATGGACAAAACGAAAGTAGAATTGACGAAAGCTTAGTTCAACATGTGAGTTTTGTGTTTCACTGTCTGTGCATTGTCAGAGGCCTTATTCTGGGTTGCTTTTTTGACAAGCTATATTTTTAACGGTCCGAAGATTTGTTTGAACTCGTTAACGGAAGTCGTGTAAATCAAGGCTTTAGACGCTATATTTTTTTCATCACTGAAATGAAACAACCTGTTTCCGTTGCTTGTTCTTTTATAGACTTTTAGTCCACATTAATATCGTTAATTTTACCTTGCAAATTCTAGTCTTGTAGTCACTTTTAAGAATAGAAACAGCGATGTTAAGAGTTCAGTTTACATATAGAAAGGGAGATAATCATTATGTAGGAACTGTTGTGGGATAACCGTTACTTTTAAGAGCAGGTGACATTTTGAGGTCTTTAGAATTTGCATTTAGTTCAAATAGTGCTGGCTTGTCAGGAATTTTTATATGTTGTGACTGTACTATTTATCTTTCTTCTTTTCAATATTTGTAACACTGTTTGATAGTATTACATGTATTAAGTGTGGATAGTTAACTGCACACTTTTATAGCAAAATAGAAAGGATAAACGACAAGAGGACCTTGTACCAAGTCTACTTAAATCTTTGAAAGCAACCTTTCTATAAGGGCTTTAAGCACTTTGATTATTTCAAGTAACTGCCTTATTTGGCTTGAAACTGGTAGTATGTGACATGTTCAGTGCTGACTTCTCACCATTTTCTAATATGTTCTCATCTCATCTGTCTGACATTTTTAAACTAAGAATTTAAGAATCAATATTAGAAAATAGACTGGGAGTAAAAATATGTATAACTTTGCAAGCACTAATCTGAAGCATATGAACATTGGGTGACACATAAGGGGATATAATTCAAATGTGTTCTCCAAACAGGTAAGGAGCTATAATCAAAACAAAATTATTGCCAAGTATGTATTCTGTCTCTTCAATTGTTAATTTCAGGAAATTTATATTGATAGCTTGTAAAATCCTTGTAGCTATGTAGGAACGGTGATGTCACAGTTGAAAATTTAGTTGAAATGAAAGTGAATACCACAATATAATGGAACCCACTATATAATGAGAACCTATTATAATGCAACATTCACAATTAATTGATTGTATTCCTGTCATGTTTTATCATTACAGTGCCAACAGAGGATCCAATATCTATGTACCAGAAATCACAAGAATCGTATGAATCACAACTTTCACTTGGTAAGACAACTATTTACAAAATCTTATATTTAATTACTGCAAAAGGGTTTATTTTCGCGTGGTTTAAATTTCACGATTTTGATTCCTAAACCTATTCACAAGATTTTATTTTTGGGATTCTAACATTTCGCTACATTTGTAATAAATTTAATTGAGTGGAAATTTTCGTGATTATATGCCAATTGCCAACTCAGCGCGTGAATATGTGCCAATTGCCAACTTATAAACCCCTCACGAAAATTTCCTCCTTTACAGTATGGGATCGTATATTTAGAGATTTGATCTATCTTTATTGTGAAAACTCACATTATATCAACATCTGGTCAAACATTATGATGTATGTTACCAGTCTGGAACAAGACTCTCAACCGTGCACTAAATTTCTTGTTGTCGCAAGCTATCATTCATCTATTTATTAAAGTGTTAGCAAGCTGATATAGTGACAAGGAAACCAAACCATGTCTGCTATTTTATATCCAATTGGTCACATGGATTGATGTGTCACTCAGAAATATAATGCATGGGTTAGAATGTTAAGTTATTGCATACAGGAAATAGGGCTAAACTAGTAATGCACTTCATTTGATAATGTCTCTATGAGTATAATCCTGAATTTATTCCAATATAATTGTGATTATTCATCAGTCATGCATGAATGACCATGTAAATTATTTTTGCAAGAGCAAGCCATTACAGTGTAATCATGTAGTCCTAGCTCTTTGATTGTTGTGTTCTATCTAATTCTTAACACAGATTAGGCCATTCGAAAACAATATTTGTTTCTCAAGCCCCTCGCGCATCTGCCAAAAGGTAGCCACAGCAAACATATTTTTTTAAAATTTGAACAATTGTTTTTAGCTCACCTGACCCAAAAGGTCAGTGTGAGCTATTGCCATCACTTGGTGTCCGGCGTCCGTCCGTCCGTTAAACTTTTCATATTTTCGTCTTCTCCTGTGAAACTACTGAAGCAAATGCAACCAAACTTTACAGGAAAGATGTATGGAAAGTCCTTTACAAAGATTGCTCATTTCGTTCTGATCCGACAAAAAACATGGCCGCCAGCACGGAACTTATGTTTATGTTTATGGAAAAATCACATTTTTATCTTCTGCTCTGAAACCACTCAAGCAAATTCAACCAAACTTTACAGAATTGATGTACTAATGGTCCTTAACAATGATTGCTCATTTTGTTCCGATCTGACAAAAATCATGGCCGCCAGCACGGAACATGGTTTAACATTGGACACTATGAGAAAATTATATTTTCATCTTGTGCTCTGAAACGGCTAAAGAAAATTCAACCAAACTTTACAGGAATGATGTACTAAAGGTCCTTAACAAAGACTGCTCATTTCTTTCTGATTCGATAAAAAAAACATGGCTGCCAGCGCAGAACTTAGGGTAAACATTGGACCCTACGGGAAAAATCCCATTTTCATCTTCTGCTCTGAAACAGCTGAAGCAAATTCAACCAAACTTTACAGGAATTATGTACTAAAGGTCCTTAACAAAGATTGCTCATTTCCTTACGATCCGACAAAAAACATGGCCGTCAGCACGGAACATGGTTTAACATTGGACCCTATGGAAAATCACATTTTCATCTTCTCCTCTGAAACCACTTAAGCAAATTCAACCAAACTTTAAAGGAATGAATTATGGAAGGTCCTTTAGTAAGATTGCTTATTTCTTTCTGATCCAATAAAAAACATGGCTGCCAGCGCTGAACTTAGGTTTAACATTTGACCCTATGTGAAAATCAAATTTTCATCTTCTCCTCTGAAACCACTGAAGCAAATTCAACCAAACTTTACAGGAATGATGTACTAAAAGTACTTTACAAAAAAAGCCAATTTTATTTCAATCCGACAAAAAACATGGCAGCCAGTGGGGAACTTAGGTTTAACATTGGACCATATGTGAAAAGTTAAATTTTAATCTTCACCTCTAAAACTGCTGAAGCAAATTCAACCAAACTTTACAGGAATGATGTACGGAAGGTACTTTACAAAATTTGTTCATTTTATTTCGAAACCGACAAAAAACATGGCCTCCAGTGCAGAAGATAATTGACATCGTAGCGCGGTATGTGAAAACATACTTTTCATTATCTTCTCTGAAACTATTCAAGCAAATTTAACTAAACTGTATTGGAATGATGTTTTGAAGGTCCTTGCAAAGATTACTCATTTCAATAGGATCAGACAAAAAACACTAATGCCAGTGGAGAACATAGCTTAACATTAGACCTCATTGGTAAAATACATCTTTTTTGGTCATGCATGGCATAGAAGCATTTTGTCAGATGAGCGATAAAGGCTCAGTCTCTGATCCTCTAGTTTTTATACCCAAGCAAACAAAGTTTGGGGGTCTATAGGAATCACCCTGTAGGTCGGTACATCTGTCTGTCTGTCCATGTACCTTGTCAGCGCATGTTCTCCTAAAAGGCTCCTTGGATTTTGATGAAATTTTACACAGATGTAGTACACCATCTGAAGATGTGCATAAGGTAGTATGGTTGCTTTCCCACATTTTGAAGGGAAGATAATTTGTCTTTAAATATTTTCTGGAAAAAGAGGGGATGAAACCTTGTCAGCGCATGTTCTCCTAAACAGCGGCTTAGATTTTGAAGAAATGTTACACAGTTGTAGTACACCACCTGAAGATGTGCATGAACGTATATGGTTGCTGCACGAAATTTTGAAGGGTAGATAATTCCTCTTCGAATATTTTCTGGAAAAAGAGAGGGACACAAACCTTGTCAGCGCATTTTTCTCATAAACAATTGCTTGGATTTTGATAAAATGTCACAAAGTTGTAGAACACCACCTGAAGATGTGCATGAAGTAATATGATTGCTGTGTGAATTTTTGAAGGGGAGATAATTTGTCTTTGAATATTTTATGGAAAAAGGGGGGAACGAACCTTTTAAGCGCATATTCTCCTAAACTGCTGCTTAGATTTTGATGAAATGTTACACAGTTGTAGTACACAACCTGAAGATGTGCATGAAGTAATATGGTTGCTGCCCGAAATTTTGAAGGGGAGATATTTCATCTTTAAATATTTTCTTGAAAAAAGGGGGAGAAGGACTTTTTCAGGCCATGTCCTCTTAAACCGGTACTTGGATTTTGATGAAATGTCACATAGTTGTAGTACACCACTTGAAGATGTGCATGAAGTAATATAATGGTTGCTGTCCGATATTTTGAAGGGAAGATAATTCGTCTTTGAATATTTTCTGGAAAAAAGGGGGTAGGTATAACATTTTGTCCATACTTGTACTGTGTCAACATTTGTACTGTGTCCACAACTGTATTGTATCCACACACACTTAAATTTACACTTGCCATATTGATTCATGGTTCAATTAGCGGTTGGTATAACTGGCTGCCATTCTGCAAAAGCTCTAGTTTTTTTTTAAATAAAAGTAATTACATAGTCAGTCTTACAAAAAACTGAAGTGTATGTATAGACATCTTAGGAATTAAGCTCATTACAAAGTGACATCAAAATTAAATTTAGTTGACATCCAAGAAATTATGGGGAAAAAAGGCCTACCCACTCCTAAATTAAAATCAAAAGGCTTGAGAAACAAATAATTTGAATGGCCTGAACATGAAATTTATTTGTGAAGACTGCTGTTGTTGTTGGTCAGTGTGCAGTCTTCAAAGCAATAAATATTGCAGGAGAGACAAATCGGAAATCCTTTATGCTCAGTTTATCATAACTTTGGTTTATATCTTTTCAACAATATATGTTTTCATATTTCAGAAACCGATGCAGCACCATTACCACCAAGACATATGGCACCAGGTCTGATATATAATTTCTAATCTTACGATTAATTTTCACATTTTTAAACGCTTGCCTAATGACACATATTATGGTAGACTGACCTGATTGTTCTGTCAGTCTGTCAGTCCGTTTCATATGTTTTGCTTTAACTTGACAACCAGTTTGCCTATTAATTTGGAACTTAGTAGAGGTTTGGGTTTGTTGGCCTCACGATCTTTATACTTTTCATAAAATCTCAGTCCTTCTTGCATGAGTTTAATATTAGACTTTATTCATCAATTTTGCGGAAATTTTAACACTTACTTGACAAACCTTTGGCCAATTTACATCAAACTTTGTAGAGGTATTGGGTATGATGGCCTGATGATCTGCATACTTTTTCATGAAAGTTTGATTTTTTTGCAAGAGTTACAGGACTTTGTTTGTCAATTATCAGGCAATTTGTTTTATATCTTTCACTCTAACTTGATAACCCTTTAGCCAAATTACTTCAAACTTTCTAGAGGTGTTGGGTATGATGGTCTCAAGATCTTTAAACCTCTTCTTGAAATTTCAGTTTCTCTTGCAAGAGTTATTAGTCCCTACCGGCGATAGCAGAAGGGAACTTTAGGTTTGCGCTCTGTCCGTCCATCCGTCTATCCGTCAGTCAGTCCCGCATCAGTTTTCCGCTCTTTTTTAGCTCACCTGGCCAAAGGCCATGTGAGCTTTTGCCATCACTCGGCATCTGTCGTCCGTCGGTTAGCTTTTATTAAAAAATCTTCTCCTCTGAAACTACTGGGCCAATACTTACCAAACTTGGCCTGAATCATCACCAGGGTATGCACTTTAAAGTTTGTGATTATTATGTCCGTAGACCAAACAACATGGCCGCTGTTACTAAAAAAAGAACATAGGGGTAAATTGCTGTTTTTGGCAAATAACTTCAAAACCGTTGCAGATATCAAAAATCTGACACGTGGTAAAATTGTTCAGAATGACAAGATCTATCTGCCCTGCAATTTTCAAGAAAATCGGAAAATCTGTCTTAGAGTTATAGCCCTTTTTCCGTAAAATTTTCAAAATTTATGCATTTTTATGCCCCCAGATCGAGGATCGGGGGCATATTGTTTTTGTCCTGTCTGTGTGTCTGTGTGTCTGGTTGTCTGTGTGTCTGTGTGTCTGTCTGTGCATCCGAAACTTTAACCTTGGCTATAACTTTTGAACTATGTAAGATAGATTTTTCATACTTGGCAAGTGTATAGGTCTTGTCAAGAGGAGTATAAATATGCAAAAAATTAGGTCAAAGGTCAAGGTCACAGAGGTCAAAAAGGGGCAAAATTTGGTATTTTCATATATTCTACTGTAAAATCTGGGGGCATATGTAGTGTTTCACAAACACATCTTGTTTATTTTTTATTTCAAAAACTGTAACAGATAGAGGTGAAGTGTAAATTAGAAAAATGTTAAGCATATCAAGATCTACATTCTCTGAAATTTTGAAGAAAATCCAACTGCCTGTGTTGTAGTTATTGACTTTTTTCACAAAAAAAAAAATTCAATGACATATGTTTAAGGGTTATTTCCCTTTAAATTCTGCTTTCAAATCTTCTTTGGTTTACTTTTCTCTCTTAAATTTCAGAGAAATTCCCTGCTATAACTTTATTAGAAATAATTATTTGTTGCATAATCAAGAGCAAAAAAGTGTTTTTGTACAATTTTTTTCATTTTTTTTTGCAAAAATACTTTCATAAACTATACTTATTTCACAATTAATAATAATTGTATATAGTTGTATATTGTTTCATTTAATTATTATTGTATGCCCATAATGCTAACATCCTTGTCAGTTAATATTGCTTCAATGCCTGTATAACTTTGCAGGTCAGTTACAGCTGACCTGCATGGCTATGCCATGGTGATTTTCAAAATGGCCGCCAAAAAAGGTGGGAAATTCAACATTGTCTGATTTCAATGAAATTTGGTTTCCAAATAGATACTGATATTGCGATTTCAAAACCTGTGTTGAAAATTGTTCGTTGACGGCCATTTTAAAATGGCCTCCACAAAAGGCGGGAAAATTCAACATTGTCCGATTTTAATGAAATTTGGTTTCCAAATAGGTTTTGATGTGGCATCTTCAAAACTGATGTTAAAAATTGTTTGTTGACCGCCATTTTCAAAATGGCCGCCAAAAATGCGGGAAAATTCAACATTGTCCAATTTCAATGAAATTTGGTTTCCAAATAGGTATTGATATTGCGACTTCAAAACCTGTGTTGAAAATTGTTCGTTGACCGCCATTTTAAAATGGCCGCCACAAAAGGCGGGAAAATTCAACATTGTCCGATTTTAATGAAATTTGGTTTCCAAATAGGTTTTGATGTTGCATCTTCAAAACTGATGTTAAAAATTGTTCGTGGACCGCCATTTTCAAAATGGCCACCAAAAAAGGCGGGAAAATTCAGCATTGTCTGATTTCAATATAATTTGGTTTCCAAATAGGTATTGATGTTGCGACTTCAAAACTGATGTTAAGAATTGTTCGTTGACTGCCATTTTCAAAATGGCCGCTTAAAAAGGCGGTAAAATTCAATATTGTCTGATTTCATTGAAATTTGGTTTCTAAATAGGTATTGATGTCGCAACTTTAAAACTAATGTTAAAAATTATTTGTTGACTGCCATTTTCAAAATGGCCACCAAAACAGGCGAGAAATTTCAACATTGTCCTATTTCAATGAATTTTTTTGTCCAAATAGATATTGATGTTGCGACTTCAAAACTGATGTTGAAAATTGTTGGATGGCCACCATTTACAAAATGACGTCTCGATTTCAAAACTGGTGTCAAAAGTGGTCCTTAGCAAAAACGTTTTTTTGTCAAAAAAGCCCAACATCGAAATGTAGTAAAACATGATTAGACTTTAGATACTGTTCAAGATATTGGTGGTGTTCGAGGTACTTAAGTTTGAGACTGAAGATCAACTGTATAACTTACAATGTTACCATGATTGTGGCATCTGAAAGCCAGGTGAGCGATACAGAGCCTCTAGTTTCTAAACCGTTGCAGGTATTGATCTGATATTTTGTATGTGAGTCTACCTCAATAAGTTACAGATCAATTGTAAGTTTGGTTCTGGTCCACTGATTTTTATGCCCCCGTGAATCATAGATTAGGGGGGCCGGTGCATATTGGCCAATTAGTATTTCATTTGCACCAAAAAAATATTTCATTTGCGCCACAAACTATACTTCATTTGCGCAAAATTAAAAACTTTACATTTGCGCCAAAAACAGGTAAACAGTATAGATAAAAGTAAAATTACTTTAACATTTATACTGTTTACTTATATTTCATCTTCCTGTTTGCCAACATTACTTGCTCATCACAGAGAGTTTGAAGTAGGATTTTGAGCAAGATATTTTACTAAAAAGCCTTTAATTTTTGCACTTAAAATTTTGGCTCTTGACAATTTTGTTCTGTAATTTCTTTATTACCCCTATTCCTAACGATGTACAATCAATCATCTTTAAAGGTTCAGAGTACAAAACTAATAAAAATAAAAAAATATTACACAACCAGTTAAAATAGATGAGTAGCATTTAGTAGCTTAACCTGTTTGATCTGGATGCAACTAATAAGATAAAGTGACAATTTTACATATCCTTGGTATATTGATTATTTATTATTAAAAATTTAATAAACATTTTTTAGTGGTATATTCAATATTAACATATTAAATAGTATATTAAATATTGCATCCACTTCCTATTACTTGAAATTAACCTGTAAAATTGTTACCTGAGAAATGGCCCAAATGAAATACAAGCTTGTGGCGCAAATGAAATACCCCACTTTTCATAAATTGGCGCAAATGCAATGCGCCCTTGGGGGCATATAGTTTTTGGTCTGTCTGTCTGTTTGTTTGTCTGTTTGTCCACAAAAAACTTTAACATTGGGTATATCTTTTGAATGGTAAGTGATAGGGCTCTCATATTTTGCATGTGTCTTCCTTGTGGCAAGACTTTTCAAATGATACCAAAATTTTGGACCTCGTGACCTTGACCTTGACATGTGATGGACTTTTTGAAAAAAATAATAAACTTTAACATTGGGTATATCTTTTGAATGGTAAGTGATATGGCTTTCATATTTTACATGTGCATTCCTTGTGGCAAGACCTTTTAATAGGTACCAGAATAGTTGACCTTGTGACCTTGACCTTGGTCTGTGAACAACTGCATAAAAACTTTAATATTGATCATATATTTTGAATGGTAAGTGATAGGGCTTTCATAGTTTGCATGTGTATTCCTTGTGGAGAGTCCTTTCAGTTGGTACCAGAATATTTGACCTTGTGACCTTGACCTTGGCATGTGACTGTCCGGTAAAATTTCACCAGAAAAATGAAATTATATTTTGTTTTATTTTATATATATAGAAATTAAACTCATTTATAATGAAATGTTTCTTGATATCTATAGAACTTTTTTTGTAAAAAAGATTTTTTAAAATCATTCAGCATATTTTCTTCATTTATTAGCTAGGCTATGGAATAGCCTAGCTATATAGATAGTTCTTGGGGGTAAGTGAGGAGTATGCTTGTGCAGTGAGGAGAACCCATGCGCAGAAGACTATTGACCAATAGGAATTTCAGATTCTCGAAAATCAAAATGGCGTCCAGTTTCGTCTTGATAAAACGGGGCAGGGTTTAATTCTTCTGTTTCCTTGTGGAAGTTGAAAAGTATTATAAACATTTACTATAGACAGTACTGGGAACAGGTTTGTAGAGGATGATGGGATTTGTCTTGCAATATCGCTTAGCTAGATTTATAAATATAGATATGATAAAAAGAATAAGAACAGTAATGTATAAATTTAAAACCAGAAGTTAATAAATAAAGATGAGGTATTGTGCAATAATCAATAATATACAAATACTATATTACTTTTCAATTGTGTTTTTCAAAGCGTGATTGTAGTTTGTGGAGATACTTAGGCAATGGAGAACGAAAGGTGGAAAGAGATAGAATTGCGTTTTTTGCGGAAGAATAAAGAGCTACCGGTGTTTATTTGTGTGTGTTGTAAAAGGTTTATGTTTCGAAGCCAAGTACATCATGAGCCACCACACCCTTGTCAATCAAACACGCAATTTTCTATCCATGGCTATTCCATAGCCTAGCGTATCGTTTTTATTTCATAAAAACCATTATCCGATTTATATCATTCTCTTATGTTTATAAAGTCCCCTCGTGTTTTCTAGTTTACTATCATTTTACATTTTATTTGTATTATATAATATCAATGATGAGGGATGTAACTAAAAATATCTATTATTTCATTTCTTCTCTTCTGTGTATTCCTCCACTTTTGGGGAACCAGTATTGATGATCCCTGGTGTAATCAAAGTACTGATAACACTGATAGACAGAACACAATGAGTTGACTAAAAATGTTCCAAAAGGGGAGGGGTGAAAATTGTTTTCTTAATAATGCTTGGATAATGATTGGAAGGGTTCATTTGGGTGACTTCTGTGTTTGCATCCAATTGCAATCATCATTTGATGTAATTAAACGTTTTCAGTTGATACCAGAATTTATTTCTACAAATTATTTTGTCAGATGGACATTCATTGTTCAAAGTTGCTAAATGTCTCTTCTTTACTTCTACTCGGGGGCATAAGTGTTTCACAAAACACATCTTGTTGATGGAGTTATGGGCCTTGGACTTAGAGAATTTTAGTAAAATGTCAGTTTTCCGCACTTTTTTCCAAACCATTGCAGGTATTCAACTGATATTTTGTATGTGAGTCTACCTCAATGAGGTACAGATCAAGTTTAAGTTTGGTTGTGGTCGACTGATTTATGACGAAGTTATGGACCTTGGACTTAGAAAATTTTAGTAAAATGTCAGTTTTCTGCACTTTTGTTCTAAACTGTTGCAGGTATTTATCTGATATTTTGTATGCGAGTCTACCTCTTTAAGTTACAGATCAAGTTTTACTTTGGTCCCAGTCCAATAATTTTTGAAGAGTTATGGGCCTTAGACTTAGAAAACAGATATTATCATTTTTGTGAGTGTAATAAAGCCTTGTTCTTTGTATTGCAATACCATTCACACTTGTTGAACTTTGTTTGTCAATTTAAAGGCAATTTTACATGTTATGCTCTAACTTGATAACCATTTTGCCTATTCTCTTCAAACTTTTTAGAGCTGTTGGATACCACAGGCTCACAATCTATAATCTTTTTCGTGAAATTTTGATTTTTCTTGCAAGAGTTATCTGACTTTATTCATCAAATTTACAGCAATTTTAATATGTGGCTCTCTAACTGACTAATAATTTGATCAGCTCACTTCAATCTTTGTAGATTGATTTTTTAAAGAGATATCAAGCTTAATTAGGCAGTTATAGATGCATTCTAAATTAAGAACCCCTTACCTAAATCACTTACACTTTTGAAGGGGTGAAGACGGGTGCATCATGTGACTTAGTGCAGCTGTTCAGTTCAAGGTTTACCAAATGAAAGGATATGGAGTGAATGTACATATGACAAAAACGCACATGATACATAGCAAGAACTTTTAAATGTGAAAATTGGACTATTAAGATTTCAGAAGGTTTTGTAGTAAAGAGGAATTGTTGTTTCTACAATTCATTTGATAGTAAAGTGATCCCAGATGTGCTCATTCTCCAATTTCTGCCATCTTGTTGTTACCATCGTTGCTGTAGGTTGTGTGATTTTAGTTTGAAAAATACAAAAAAATCATTTCAAAAATAGAGTAGACAAATTTATCAAAATTCATTTACACTATTTTTAAATAGACAAGATACACTTGATATGTCATTTATTAATAAGCACGTCTTTGTATCATTAAACTCAATTAATCGGCTATTAGAATTAATTAATTATTGCACTAAATAAAGTATTTATGCAATTTTAAAAATAGTCAAAATGCTGAAATTTGTATACTTCACAAAACGTTAATTATATTTATATTGCAAACAAATCTATTTAAAAAATAAATATCCTGTAAAAGAGGAAACATTCCAGAATGTTGATCAAAAGAAATTATCAAGATACCTCAATTAACAATTTCCAACGTTTGAATTTAAATGACACTCTTATGAGCCTTATCAATTATCACTATTTCTTGGTACCAAATTTACCTTTTCAAGCCTGTGACGTCAAGGTAAACTTTCCAATTGTAGACAACATACTTTGTATCAGTAACAAAACTTCTGATCTTATATATATGTTTTGTCAGTTTTGAAGTAAGTACAGTTATGGTATTAGAAGTATATTTTCACTTTCATGATTATTGAAAAGAATTTGAAAAAACCTCACAATAGCCCTTTCCATAAAGTGTTGTTATCTTTTCCTGGATTGGAACTCTCCTATGAACCGGATATACAAACACTCTTTGGTTCTGGTTATCACTCTTTGGGTTTGCTAACAATACACAACTTAGACCCTGAACGCTTTTAATTCTAACAAAATTAGTACAGTGTCACAGTAAACAATGGCCTATTAATCTAAATAAGAAAAATGTTTCAAACTTTGTTCAGGATGAACAACACTTTTCATGTTGGATTGACAACCAGAACTGTTTCATTGTATTTAAATGCAGAAACTGAAGATTGGACCAAATGTTTTTTTTTGAAAAGGCCTATTGGCATGAACTTTTTGGTACTTTTTATACCCCGCCACACGTAGTGGGGAGGTATTATGTGATAGCCTCAGTCAGGTGTTCGTCCCCTGAATGTTTCCGACTGATAACTTGTGAACAAAATAACATAAGGTCTTCAAACTTGGTGTGTAACTTATTTACCTCAAAATTCAGGCCAAGTTTAATTTCTGGTTCAGAGGTCTAAGGGGTTCTGGAATTATGCCCTTGAAACTTTGAAAATTTTAATTTTAGGTTTTCCAACTGATAATTTGTGAATGAAATAATATATTGTCTTCAATCTTGGTATGTTACTTTTTTATCACAAATCTTAAGGTTCAGAGGTCCAAGGGGTTCTGGAGTTATGCCCCTTGAAACTTTGAAATTTTGTGAATTTTAGGGTTTCTGACTGATAACTTGTGAGTGAAATAATATGTTGTCTTCTTATTTGGTACGGAAGTTGTTTACCATAAAACGCAGGCCAAGTATAATTTTGGCTTCAGAATTACACAGGAATCTGGAGTTATGCCTCTTAAATTTTGAAATTTTGTGAAACGTGGCGGGGTATCATGTAATGCACCATTACTATTTTTAGCACATCAGTGCAAAATGTGAAGATATTTACCACATGAGCATCAGTTTCAAAATATCTGTTCTGTTACCCTGAGGGTGAAATTGACTCCTAAAATATCATCCCAGATAATAAATATAAGAAGCTTTTTTTCTCATAGATTTACTGAGGAATATCCATGCTCAACCAGTAACTGAAGAAGAATTGCCTCAGGAAGAACAAAAAGACACATCAAGAGATCCATTTGTTTATGTACCTATACAGAGTATTGATGAAAAGGGTTCAGAAGATTCAGGAATTAGTAGTTTAATGTCTGTGCCTCAGTATGATGCTGAACCTTATATTAGTAATACAGATAAAAAGCCAGATACTGAAGGTTAGATATGGTGAAGTATTATCTGTCTGGGTGTTGCGATAGATATGTATAGACCTAGGTAAAGATATAATATGTGTTAGATGGTCCTGATTGAATGTTTTTCTGTATTGGCCCATACGTTCTGGAGTTTTGTACACAATTTTCAGTTTAATATTACTATTACTCCTTGTTTGCTTATGAATTTTTATCTATAAACAAAATTTTTATCAAAGATTTCAAGGATTGTATTTCAGGGAATTATTTGAAATTTATTCTGAGGCTTAGAAATGACAAGTTGTTTTGTGTAAGTTTGTCTTATGACCACTTCCTGTTTGTCAGTACTTTGATTTTTTAACTATAAACCATATTTTCATCAAAGATTTCTTGGCTTGTGACAGTGGATATTTCTATGAATATTGGTAATTATTAGTTGTATTGTGCGAGTTATATTTCTGGATTTTATAGTGACCACTTCCCTGTTTGCTGATGATTTATAAACCACAGTTGCATCAAAGATATTTTGACCTCTATTGTAAGGAATAATTTGATATTTAGTCTGAAGCTTGGAAAGGATGGTATCTTTTTTGTTGATCTATTAGGCCACTACTTCCTGTATGCCAGAACTTTGAAAAACTATGTTTTGCAGGACCCATCTTAACTTATTATGCCCCCAGATCTCTAGATCGGGGCATTTTATTTTTGCCCTGTCTGTCTGTCTGTCTATCTGTCTGTACGTCTGTCTGTTTGTATGTCTGTCTGTCTGTCTGCAACTTTAACCTGGCTTATAACTTTTAAACCAGATGTGATAGGATTTTCATATTTGGTATGTGTATTGATCATGTGAAGCTGAACACCATTATGCAAATTTCAGGTCAGGTCAGGTCAAAGGTCAAGGTCACAGAGGTCAAAAGGTCAAATTCTAGATTTTGCTATCGCTCGTTAATTACAATTGCTAAAGACTTGCAAATTCTATATGTGAATAGATCTAACAAAGCTTAATATAAATCCACTAAAAAAATTTGGGTCAGGTCAAAGGTCAAGGTCACAGAGTGCAAATTTGAAAACTTTAACATAAGCTTTAACATTGCCTATATCACTTCAACCAGATGTGATAGGACCTTCATACCGTCTTGTCCGATTTATTCGACGGCCAAAATTTTCGATACTTTTCATTTTTTCAGAAAAGTCAAAATTTTGATATCTTCAATTTTTCGATTATCTTCAAAAATCGTCTGGGGAAAAAAATCAAGGTTGATTGAATTGAAAGGAAATTACAATAATTATTTCAACAACACTGTTCATGCAGGATGTACAGACATAGTTTTCTCTGTTAATGTTATCAGTTTGTTACCTTATATATTCAATAAAATATTTTTCACATGTTTTATTTGAAAAAGATCGCTCCAGACATGAATGGTTTGTTTACTTCCTTGTTCAAAGGGAGATAAATGAAGGTCACTTCCTGTATTTAAAAGAGAAATAAATAAGGAATTTCAAAGTATTTGCTTGATGAATAAACTGAAATTATTAAATAAAATTTGTATAAAAGTAGGATTTTTAATTTTCCATTGTTATAAAGTACATAAAAATGACTGAATGGTCAGTGTCAGGTGATAGTCACGTGATTGGCAGCCATTTTAGGTATTTGCACTAGAGTAAAAGTCACCTTTAATTATATTTTAGCGTCATGTAGGAGTGGATATTGGATAGATGATATTACAATAAAACAATATGACAAGCTGTTGTCAAAACAAGTGTCCCAAGCCCAACTTAAGTTGTCAATTAAATAAATTGCTATCAAAGTGATTTCATGTCTTCTATTACTATACCTGCTTTTTCAAAATCAACAACACTTCTGTTTTCTTTGCAATTTTCATTGATTTCCCCCGTATTGTACCCCTATCAACACATTTTTGTTAAAAATAGATACTGGAAATCATTGTTTGTTCTGGATCGATACACAACAAAGTGATGACCTTTTTATGACAGCTTGTGTGTACAAATTACTATGACATCTTAGTAAAAGCTAATTGTATTGTGATTAAATCAGGTTTATTAAAATTATCTGATCATAATAAGGGCAATACACGAGTCTAATGAGAGAAAATCAGACCACCTTGATCACGTGATTCAGTCCAGGTAAAATGTAAACAACGTGTTGTTGAATAAGTTTGATTAATAATAAAACAATAATAAGTCTGATAGCTTAATTTCAATAATAAAAAACAACACAAATAATGCATAGCTTTATTAAAGAGATATAACAGGATTAGGTAACTGTTACTGGCAACCATTGGGACTGATGACATAAGTGCCAACCACCGATTTCTGTTGAAAATTGCCCTGAAAATATAAAAAATCATATTTTTCGATGTTTTTTTCAAAATCCCCCAAAAGTGGTGAATCTGAGTGTCGAAAAATTCGAGTAATTACAGTATTTGGCCTGTATATTGGTCATATGGAACTTCACAGCATTATGCAAATTTCACTGAGGTCAGGTCAAAGGTCAAGGTCACAGAGGTCTAAAGGTCAAAATCTAGATTTTGCTATATCTCGTTAATTGGAATTGCTAGAGGCTTGATATTCCATATATGATAGATCTAATGAACGAAGTACAAATCCACAAAAAAAATTTCAGCCAGGTCAAAGGTCAAGGTCACTGAGTGCAAATATGAAAACTTTAACATTGCCTATATTTTTCCAACCAGATGTGATAGGACCTTCATATTAGGCCTGTATATTGGTTATATGAAACTAAACGGCATACATAGGTCAAGTCAAAGGTCAAGGTCACTAGGTCAAGGTCAAAGACTTTAAAAGGTCAAAATATAGATTTTCCTGTGGTTCATTAATTACAATTGCTATAGGCTTCATATTCTATACGTGAATAGATCTAATGGAGCTTAGTACAAATCCACCAAAAAACATTTGGGTCAGGTCGAAGGTCAAGGTCACTGAGTGAATATTTGAAAACTTTAACATTGGCGATATCTTTTCAACCAGGTGTGATAGGACCTCCATATTTGGCCTGTGTAAAGATCATATAAAGCCAAACACCATTATGCAAAATTCATTAAGGTCAGGTGAAAGGTCAAGGTCACAGAGGTCAAAAGGTCAAAATCTAGATGTTGCTTTTAGCTTGTTAATTACAATTGCAAGAGGCTTGATGTTCTATATGTGAATAGATCTAATGGAGCTTAGTACAAATGTCTACTTAACCTTTATTTCTAGTGATGACAATTTTAGCATTAATTTTGTATTGAAGACATGACTGCTACCGGGAGCATAGTGTTTCACAAACACATCTTGTTCAGAATTCTAGTTCAACATTGGAACCTATGCTAAGGGAAAATATCCCCCTCCCACAAACAATGTTTAGGGCTGTTTAGGAATTGTCCTGTCTGTCCCTTTGTCTATCCACACTCTTTGTAAGAGAAACTGCTCTTAAACAGCATAAAGGATTTCGATGAAACTTTATACAAAGGAAGGGCACTATATGCAGGTGTGCTTGAAGGAATGTAGAATTATTGTCTGACAAAAAGGGGAGATAATATGATTTCATTTAATTTAAGAAAATTGGGGTGTGGATATGCTACAGTAAGCTCATGCTGCTGAAGCAAATTCACTCACACTTTATAGGAATGCAGAATTGAGTCAAATTCACTCACACTTTATAGGAATGCAGAATTGAGGGCTCTTGACTAAAGATTGCTCAGTGTGTCCTGATCTGCCTTAAAAATATGATTAGTACTGAAGTTTATTATCGCCATGACAAAAAAGGCTTGGGATCAGATCAAGCTTGAGGTCGGTGCATAATGAGAAATCTCTGTCAGTTATCTCCCTGTACCAAGTTAGTTGTTTAAGGTAAAAGTGGAGATAATTTTATACCCACACTCGTGAGTGGGTGGTATATTGGAATACCCTTGTCCGTCCGTCCGTCCTTAAATCCGTCCGTCCGAAGTTTATCGCATTTTTCTCAGCTACTGCTGGGCTCATTCATTTCAAATTTGGTATTAGACTTTATATATAGGGAGAATGAGTTGTCTGCCATTTTGGTCTCTTAATGATATCAACTTCCTGTTTGGTGGGACTTAGCCATTTTCCCTTAATTGAACATAGTGAAAATTTTCATCGCACTTTTCTCAGCTAGTGCAGGGCCGATTCATTTCAAATTTGGTATTTGACTTTATATATAGGTGGAATGCATCGCCTCCCATTTTGGTCACCTTATGATATCAACTTCCTGTTTGGCGGGACTTAGCCATTTCCCCTTAATTGAACATAGTGAAAATTTTCGTCGCACTTTTCTCAGCTACTGCCGGGCCGATTTATTTCAAATTTGGTATTTTACTTTATATATAGGGGGAATGCGCTGCCTCTCATTTTGGTCGCCTTATGATATCAACTTCCTGTTTGGCGGGACTTTGCCATTTTTACATTTATTGAACACAGTGAAAATTTTTGTCGCACTTTTCTCACCAACTGCTGGGCTGATTTAGTTCAAATTAAGTATTTAACTTTATATATAGGAAGAATGCGTTGTCTCCTATTTTGGTCGCCTTATGATATCAACTTCCTGTTTGGCGGGACTTTGTCATTTTTCCCTTTATTGAACATAGTGAAAATTTTCGTCGCACTTTTCTCAGCTACTGTTGGGCCGATTTATTTCAGATTTCGTATTTAACTTTATATATAGGGGGAATGCGTCATCTCCTATTTTGGTTGCCTTATGAAATCAACTTCCTGTTTGGCAGGACTTTGCCATTTTTCCCTTTATTGAACATAGTGAAAATTTTCGTCGCACTTCTCTCAGCAACTGCTGGGCTGATTTATTTCAAATTTGGTATTTGACTTTATATATAGGGGGAATGTGTCATCTCCTATTTTGGTCGCCTTATGATATCAACTTCCTGTTTGGCGGGACTTTGTCATTTTTCCCTTTATTGAATATAGTGAAAATTTACGTCACACTTTTCTCAGCTACTGCTTGGATTTATTTCAACGAGTGGGGGTATACCTAGCACGACAACGCGTGCAACCTCATGTTTATTCTCATATGATGCACGCTTATTATCTATTCCTTGCACGAACAGTTATTTGTGGTACATAACAAGACTTTGAAGCTTGAGTTAGATATGAACTTGTTGAATCTCTTTTACAGGAATTTCATTGGTCGAGCGCCAAGTAATATTTTTTTTATTTTTCCGACGTTTTTATTGGAGCATTGTGAAATCTCGTTGGCCGTGATTAACATTACCTAGCAGCAGTGTTGTTGTTTGAAACAAAAACTGCAGTTCGGCACTAAATATTATGAAAATCATAAGAGAAATAGTTTTAACAACTCGAAAGAAATGTATATCGCTGGATATCAACTCTCGTTATGTAATTTCAAATATAATAAACTTGTCAAAGGCTCGTTTATTATATTTTGAAATTACATAACTCTAGTTGATATCCATCGATATACAATTCTTTCTCGTTATGAAAACTATAATTTAAATATCAAAAAAGGTTATTGATATGCTATTTAGAATTATTTCCACTTTGAACAATACAAAACTAACTTGGTACAGGGAGATAACTGACTGAGGTTTCTCATTTATCATGCACTTTTGTCAGATTTAAAGAATATTTGTAATTATCCATTCAAAACAGAAAATAGATTAATATTTAAAGCTGTTGTCCATGTATTTGAGTATACTTTGATTCTGTTTACATTTTCTATTTATAGAAATGCCAGCAGATGGCGTGATACTCCATGCTGAAGATGACAGAGATAATGCAATAGAGTTCATAAAAAATATGGAGTTAGAAAACCCAGATCTGAATTTAGACTTGTTGATCTATGAACAACTCATGATAGGAGATAGATTTTTACTTAGATCTGCTGCAGACCTATTTAATACATGTAGATATTTATTTATTCTTATGTCGAAAAATTTCAAACAATCTGATCTTGAGCGTTTCCAGGCAGAAATAGCATTAATTGAGTCAATTACCAATCCAATGAAAAATTGTCGAGTAATTCCAGTTGCAATGGACAGAGAATGTAAATTACCAGAACTTAGACCACTTATACCACTGAGATATGATAATTACCTAGATGGGAAATCTAGAAATAAAACTGATAAAGCGTTTCTTAATTCTTTCCAAATGTTAATAAAAGTGGGAAGACAAAATTATCTACTAAGTTGATAATAGGTATGTTTCATGTTTGTTTTATTTGATTTGACTACTGAGTTATGTATTTGTTGAATGATTGTAAATGTTGCCACAAGATAAATAGATAGCTACTGAAATAACCATCAGGTGCAGATCCAGTAATTGAAGTAAATTGAGACACAGTTGAAAAAATGGCTTAGTACAGTGGGGCATTAAAAATGTTTAGACAAATTTTGGCCCAACCTCCAATTTTTTAGGACCCAGGACCCTCATGCACCCCTCTAAATCTATGCCTAGTTATGAACAATTTGTTGAGAAGATACTGCTGAAAAGTGTACTTGTCAAACTTCAAACAAAATTTCATTCTTAAAGAAGAAAAAAATATTTATTGAGATAAAAATTTGTTCAAATTTTGAAACTTGAAATTAGCAAGAAAACATCATATAAATGAAAATTTGAATAAAGTGGTATTTTGTGCTGTGTATTAACAGAAGTGACATGATGTCCATAATTCGTTAAAGTGCAATGGTTATTATAATTTTAAATAATACTCACAAATTTTTATTCTTTCATTTTTTTAAAAGAATGAATGAAAATAACTTGAAATTTAAGTAATGTGCAGTTCATCATTTTGTACCATTGATTGAATTTGTTATTAAAATTGGATTTTTTTCAGCTAAATCATTTGTAAATAATGAGAAAACACTTGTTCCTTTTTTGTAACAGTTTTAGGTTATTATTGATATTTGCTGTATGAAATTATTTAATTGAACTGAAATCCGTTCCATCATAGGTTAAAAAAGACTCAAGATAAATGGTTAAAAAAGACTTAGATAAATGGTTAACTTCTGAAATTTAACAAAAGTTGAGCCAACATGAACAAATGAAAGACTTCTGTTAACTAAACACCTGTCCATTCCAAGCCAAAGTTTAAACAGGTTCAGTGTAGACAGTTTTTGTAGTATACTGGTAACTACAGCATACATGTGAACCATCGGGAGGCCAAAATCTCCTGCTTTTTTACCCCTCTTCCATCCCTCCCGTTGCCTTTTCAGATCTCCTGCTTTTCTTATCTGCAACAATTGAAAATTTCAAGTTGCCATTTTTGTTATTGTTGTTGAGAAAAGTGCTAAGGGGATGACCATTTGATTTTCAGGGGAGGGTTTGGGCGAAATTTGCCTAGAAATATATCTATTTTCATGAAAATCTCAAACAAATTATTTATTTTCAGCAAATGTCACATCAAATTATTCCTTTATATTTGCTTGAAATTTTACAAAATACTATTTTTATTTGACACCATATTTACTACTTTAAAATAGAATTATATATTTTAGGAATTCTGATATAATATGTGCATCATTGTCAATGCAAGACCTATAAAGGTAGTCAAGGATCTTCAACACAGTTAGTTATAATATGTGCTGAATTGAATAATATTCCCTTCTTCAAGCATGAGAAACTGCCTTTGCTTCTCCATATAGTACTTGTAAAACTTTCTTGAATGCCACAGATAGTAACATTTTGAAGAA
>MJUU01021552.1:17311-38310 GCA_002080025.1 Modiolus philippinarum
TCATTTAGTGAGCCATGATCACATTATTTCTAGTTTTAAATTGCTGACAATTACTTCTGTGTTTATATGTCACTTATATTATTTGTTTACAAATTGTTTTGATAAAATGGTTTTAAAAATTGACTCTCATTGATTGTTTTGACAAGGTATTTTCATTGGACTATATTTTTGTCACAAATGTCAGTATTCATACTTCAGATCGTCAAAAAAATTTATAAATACTGATAAAATGAATGTAAATTACTTATTTATGTAATATCACTTATTTTTAGTAATGGTTTTTGCTTTGAAATCCCTGAAAGTGAATTTCTCCTCATTTGAGAAAAGGGACGTAATTCATATTGCGAAGGGGGTTATTGTTCTTTGTTTTTGCGATTATTACTATCATAAAACACCTGAGAGACAAAATCACTTAAGTTAAAAGCAATCATTTGAGAATATTTAGAGATATGCTTTGAAGCGTTTGAAATATACAAAATAGTCAATTTTGAAAACTTGACCTTTGACCTTAGATTCTAAACATTTGCACCATATCTCACGTTTACAACCAGTCAAAACCAAACGTAATATCATTTCCTTCAATATTAGGTACAATTTAGCCGTGTGTCAGGGTGGTTGATTAAGTTTGAAATTTTAGACTCTAGGTTGCTGCTCTATTAATGTTTAAGTACGTTTAGTTAAGTAACTTATCCGGACGTCTCTAAAAAGTAGAAAGCCCTTCACTTGGCAGCACTGATTTTAATAAACGAGATTTCTGTAAATCATCATAGTAATTTACTGAGTGTATTTTTTTGTGCACAGATATATAAATGATATATTCAAGATACTTTATTTCAAAAGATATTTTGGATTTTGGCATGGAAATGAAAAGGCATTTCAAATGTCATCCACATATACATATATGTTATATATATATACTCAAGTATTGTAATATCGGCGACGTTTCTCTTTTTGCACCATCTCCAATCAATATGTTCACATATAATAAATGTTGCAACTGATGTGTATCTAGATAAAGATTTTCTATCCTGGTCATATGGAAATAATAACTGTGGTTTATTATGGTGTTTTATTATGGTGTTTTGTCCTTTATCTACAGACTCATTATTCCGTTGAATCTGACAGTAGTCCAAGTAAACAAAACAGCTCCAAACAATTGGATATTAACATTTAGGTTCCATTCAGGGTGAACATATGCTCTTTGTAGGGCATAATACGCCAATTTGATTGTAAACATAGTCATTCTCTGCAAACAGTTCGACTTTTAGTTAGTCGCTACCTACTGTATGCTTAGTCCTACCCTGATGAAATTGCGTACAGTAAAACTTTCGCTAATTATACAGTTATTAGCAATCAAAACAACCTGCAATTGGCACATAATATAGATTTTCCGAATTTCATATTAATAATCGAAGTTAAGCATAATGTCCTTATAAAATGAATATTAATCAGCTCACTTTTCGTCTACATGCCTATTTTTGGTTTGTTTTGCACTACCCTGCGTACAGTTAGTCACTACCCTGATTGCACGGTGTACAGTTTCACTGGGGGTGTAAAAGGTAGTTGTTTGGCCATTCTAAAAATGTAAACATCATGTTTACATGTTTAAGTTTCAGGAAAGGACATTGAAAGGATAAAAAAAGTCATGATGAGGCAATAAGATGCATACTTTCTTTTTAAGGAGGTTCGCTCCTCATGTTTCGGGATTTCTGTAAGATTTTCGGAATCCTCGGGTTTTATCCATTTCAATGCATTGTAATTTTTTGCCCATTGACCCCCTTATTTTTTTCTATAATTTTATTTTACACATCTTTGCGAGCATTCTATACAAAATTCATTGAATTCTATTTATTCTGTCACATTCATTCATGGTCAAACCTTCCTAATGTTATTCCTATGAAAAATCAGAGGAGTTCAGTTTCCCGCCAAATTTTCAATCACTTAAATCTAAAAAACGAGATCATCAACCTATCAATTTTTTTCGCTTAAATTACTTCTTTTTGAATTATCTAACAGAAAATCATGTTTATTTGAAATCCTATTTATTTTCAAATGGGGTAGCAAACCCCCTTAATATTTTTGAGTTAANTACCCTGATTGCACGGTGTACAGTTTCACTGGGGGTGTAAAAGGTAGTTGTTTAGCCATTCTAAAGATTCAAACATCATGTTTATATGTTTAAGTTTCAGGAAAGGACATTGAAAGGATAAAAAAGGTCATGATAAGGTAATAAGATGCATACTTTCTTTTTAATATTTTTGAGTTAATGGTCTTCCAAAGGTTTAGATTTTATGTGCACTGAAGGGACATAATTTGTCAAAATGCGCATATGCAGAAAATAAATTCACAGTAACTTCGGTATTTAGTTATTTTTTACCACTTAATCGATGCCTTGTAAGTGGATTGTTAGTCCCCGAGGGTATTCATCACTCCAGTAGTTAGTACTTCGGTGCCGACCCGAGAGCCGATTCTATTTGGAACCTTGCAATATCTAAGTTTTTTGTTAATTTTGTTGAAACTAAGGACTATCTCCCTCATGCAAAGTTCTGTCCTTAGCTGATTTTGGCTTTATAATTAGATCATATTGGTTATTTGTTCTCTATCAGTTTTTGAACATTTTTGAGTTAATGCTCTTCCAAACGTTTAGATTTTATCTGCACTAAAGAGATAAAGTTGTCGAAATGCGCATATGCAGAAATAAATTCACAGTAACGTCGGTATTTAGTTATTCATTACCACTGGGTCGATGCCTCTGCTGGTGGATTGTTAGTACCCGAGGGTAATCACCAGCTAAGTAGTAAGTACATCGATGATGAACCGAAAGCCGATTCTATTTGGAACCTTCCAATATCTAAACTTTTTGTAAATTTTGTTGTAACTAAGGGTCGAACTTGATTTTAACCACAAACCGGCCGCCGGTCACATGACCGGCATGAAAAGGAATCAAGTGCTGCGGCGGAAAACAAAATGGCGCCTCCAGCGAAATATGCTAGATTATTATGGAGGAAGATAATTTTAAATAAACCAAGCTTTCATTGTTTGCGGGAATGATGTATGATTTATTTTCATCATTTTCATAAATGTTCTGTGTTTATTAAGCTGTGGCATGAACTATTTTTTTTACGTTGGGAGGGGCTTTACAGTTTTTGTTCAATTTGACTGAAAAAATAAAAATATTTAGAATAGGGCTGAAAAAACATATAAAAAATTCAGAACTTAAAAAAATCATACGTTCTGTATTTAAGAAAAAAAATTTCATCATTACACTGGACTCTTCCAGTCACATGTAATATCTGCCCCTGATTATATTTATATCGGCTATGATTAAGTTGAATGAGTAATGTACAGAAATGCAAAATCTTGCAATATTTTACTAATCAAATTCTTTTCGTCAATCTACTTTAAAATGCAAAATTAAAAATCTACAACTGATATCTGGACGCCATCTTCGAGTCTTTCGAGCCTGTGATTTTTTTTTCGGTGAAGGCGGGCGTGCCGGTTGGATACGCACGCAGAATCGTCGGTCAATCAAGTGTCAAGCAGGTCCAAAACCGGCAGGCCGGTATTACCGGCGAGGCAGAATCAATTCCTAGCAAGGACTATCTCCTTCATGCAAAGCTCTGTCCTTAGCTGATTTTGGCTTTATGTTTTTTTTCTTCATATATGTTATTTGTTCTGTATCAGTTTTTGATCATTTTAGTGCTAATGGTCTTCCAAAGATTTAGATTTCATCTGCACTAAAGAGACATACGTTGTCAAAATGTGCATATGCAGAAAATAAATTCACAGTAGCTTCGGTATTTAGATTCTGCATGTTACATACGGGTATTGATACTTTTTATGGCTTTATGAACAGCATTGGACAAAAAAATTGTACTTAGATGTTTTTGTGTGCAGCTTATACAGTATGCTATCAGTTTGTACCGTCTTTTGTTACTGGAAAATACTGGTCAATATCTTGAAGTATTTGAAAGATAAAACGTGATAACAAACGAACCAAATTTTCAAAATTTGGTTTGGTGCATATTAAGTTAGGCCTCTTCAACAATTAGATGCAGGTTATGTTTTATTTTGAAGAGGGGATGCAAGATGATTTGAAAAATGGGTTGATTTGATCGTTGGAATGCACGGTGGTAATTCCGTAGACTTATTATCTTTTTGTTGTGGTCAATTGCACGTAGCAATGGGAACCATATGAAACAAAATCTCATGAAAAATCTCAAGCATTCGTTTAACGATGTATGTTCAAGTTATACTACAATAAAAAAATAGAAAGCATCCATACCAGCATTGGGATTGTTTTTGTCCAACCATGGTATTTACCTAGATATGAACAACTTAACATTACCATTTAGCACATGACTGTATTTAGTTTAAGTTTAATGGTTTTTGTGGAAAGTTGTTGTCCTTAACCTTTGCTTATTCTTATAAATATTAGTTTCTGCGCTCATTCGTTTTATTGAACTGGCATTCGTTCTTACATGTTTTTATTTTTTCGTCCAATCACACGTTTTCGTTCCAACCCACTATTTATCAAAGAATGCACCCTTTTGCTTTGTCATGTACTTATTTTATTAAATTGCTGATAGACAAAACTTTTTTCAGGATCATCTGATGGCACTCCCGGTTTTTATCGGAGTTCACACTGTGAGTGCCTTAGTTCTTAATGTTATCTTTTTATTTCCGTGTATTGTAGCTGTTTCACGTCCTTGTTTTGTCTTTGTCTTTATCTGTTACCGTTTTTTGCCATGTCTATGGACTTCGTTTTTTGTAGTCATCGCTTTCCTTCTTCCTTCGGTATTTTACTGCCGTTGTTTCATTCAGACAGGTCAAAGTCCTAAACGGATAATCCTTATTATTTGCACCAATGTCATTCATATGCATGCAATAAATTCTGCTTAAACCTGTGCTAGGGGCCGTCTTGAACTTATTATGAGGTATAAGGAAAGTTCATTGTTGAAGGCCTCGTGATGACTCAAAGATGAAGAGCAATAATAAAAGTGTTGTTCCATTGCTTCCTTTTAACATGTATCTGTGGAGACTGTCTCATGTGTATTTACTCCATATCCTTTCATTTCCTAATCTAAGACGCGTTCGTCTCTTCTGCAGTATATATTAACAATGAAGGGATATGGAGTAAATGCAAATGAGACAAAATCTCTTCAAATACATGGTAAAGCACTGCAATGGAACAACGCTTTTATTGTTGTTCTTCATCTTGAAGTCAGAGTCTTAGAGTCCTTAAGAAAGATTAACCGTGCTGGAGATGTATTCTCTAAATTTGTTTTATGGATGTATTTATTCTTGAGAGTGGGTCTCGATGGGGTTTTTAAGCGGGAAGCGTGATTGGCCTTTTAAAGTGAACGGGAAGCGGGAACGTCACAATAAGTACCCTTTAAGTAGTCTTTGTGAAATATTTTCCCCCTCGTAAAACGGAAAACTGAAAAATATTCCTGGGATTTCGGGAAAGGGACCATCATTGAGAGGATATGACAAATGGATGCGCATTTTGCTACCACAAATTGTTTCCTAAAATTGATAAACCTGAAGACCATGAAAGATATTTCCTTAATTTATCGTATATCAACAAAGGGATCGATCTTATTGATGTATGTAGTATATTTGGAGACTCAAAAATTATCAAACTTATTTCTCCTTATTTTGATAATATGGAACCACCCATTATTTCTTATACTTAAAAAAACCTACAAGAGACCTTATTTTTAATTATTCATCTGTTACCAAAAATCCTGAAATTAATCAAAATTCAGCCTTGACCTGAAACTGTGCAAGCTCGAAGTTTCGATATGAACCTAGTGGTCATGTTATTACAGGAGACCTCAACATCGTCCAAGACCGAGAGGTAAAAACTTTTCTCCAAAAAGAACCCAAAATATCGTCCTCCTTCAAAAATCATTTGGAAGGACTGTCGTGAAGTCATTAAAAAAGCCGTCATGTCATTCTGTATAAAGTGGTGTAAAAGAGAAAATGCGGATAAAAAATCATTAGACACCTTCATTAACAAATGCATGGAAGTTGTTGATATCCGAATAAATCATTTTGAAACACATTATAAGCAGCAGAACACCATTCCTGCGATTTCAAAAATTAAACGGAAGTTAAAAGATTTAAAAAAGAGTATATATTTGTTCCGGCAGATAAAGCGGTCAATAATGTGGTCGTTGTTTGACGTACATGTAAGTATTACATCGAGGTGCTTTGGAATGAAATTACCAATTCTAGTACATTTCAAGCTACCACGTCAACAGAAACACAAATAATTGATGATCATATGATAGCTACAGCTAAACTTAAAGCAACTTCTAATTATAAAAGCACTCCTTCTATGTATTGGCTTCCTAAACTTCACAAAAATCCTCTCAAATTTCGTTTTATTTCGACATCAAGTAAATGTTCAACTACACATATTCCCGTGTTATTGACCAGTACACTTACTACTATAAAAAATCTCGTCATTAGCTTTAGCAACAAATGCTATGAATACAGTAGAATTAACTACTTTTGGAGTGTTAAAAATTCGGTAGAAGTTTTGGAGAGAATTCGAAATGTTTATGAAGCATACACCTCCGTCGATAGCTATGATTTTTCTAACCTTTTTACTACATTACACTCATCAAAGAAAACATTTCGCATTTGATCAAATGGTCCTTCAAAAAAATCAGGATGTACGTACATTTGCTGCAATACATTTAAATCGTTTTTCAGTGACGACAAACATGACAAATATACCAACTGGACTTGTCAGGATATAAAAAAAGCATTAAATTTTCTTCTTGATAATATTTTTGTACGTTTCGGTGATACAATCTATCGGCAAAAAATAGGTATTCCTATGGGTACAAACTGTGCACCTCTCATAGCAGATTTATTTCTTTATTGCTAGGAGTCACAATTCATGGCAAAAATTCAAAAACACCCTTCTAAACAGCATTTAGTGGATGAATTTAACAATACATATAGATATTTGGACGATATTTTGGCTTTAAATAATCCTGAAATTTCTAAATTTACAGATGAAATTTATCCTACAGAACTTACTTTAAATAAATCCAATAATAGCAGTGATTATACTCCTTTTCTTGATCTTGATATATCAATAAATCAAGGAAAGTTAAACACTAAGGTTTATGATAAAAGGGATGATTTCTCCTTCCCTATAGTCAATTTTCCCCATCTCGACGGCGATGTTCCCTTAGTCTCTTCTTACTGGATCTACATTTCACAACATGTTCGATATGCACGCGTGTGTAGTGATGTTTTTACTTCAACGACCGAAATCTTTGTCTCACTGAAAAACTTCTGCATTAAGGGTTTAGATATCGTAAATTGATAAAAACATTCTCTAAATTTTATTATAGATATATTGACTTATTAAGAAAAATTGGTTCTACATGCAGGGCTCTTATACATCATGGCATTTCACATCCAAACTTCTATGGCACTATCATTTACAAAGCGCATAAATTCAAAAATTGTCGTTCCAAACTTATTAATCCGTTGAACAAACTTATTCATAAAGGATATAGATACAGCATTATTGTTAAATCTTTACTTTTGGTTTTTATTGGCAAAATATAAATCATCTCCTAAATGCTTTACACCCAAACTAGATTTAAACAATTTTTCATATTAGCAGTATTTGGCTTTGCACAATATCATGTTCTTCTTTCATAATTGATGATGTTGTTATACCAAATCTATTTAGAAGTATTTCAATCGAAGTTTCATATGTAAGAAGGCTTGATGTCATAGTCAACGGAAATTATGTCCTTAGCTAGCTGTCAGGAACTGCGAACATTTGTCCGGACAGTACCTGTGTGTATTGTCTTCATGTTATATGTACTTCATTGTAAGGGTACTCGTTTTGATAAGTTGGACTTTTTTCTAGTTTGATTTTTACTGTGAGTCTTTTTGTGTATTTATTTTTAGTCATTCACCACACATAGGGGAGGGTTTGGATCCAAGAAAACGAATTTAACCTCACCGCAATTTTTGCGCCCGTCCCAAGTCAGAAATATGTTGGTCATTAGCTTGTCCTTGTCTTCTTATAAAAATTTAGTTTCTTGATAATTGGGTTATAGGATATGGTTTGTTTCCATTTATTTATTCACTTCTTTACCTTTTTGGGGCATTTAGGGCTTCCTATATGGTATGAGGTTCCTCACTGTGTTGAAGACTGTACGGTGCCCCTAGATGCTTTGTTTTGGGTCGTTTTAACCTGGATATTGGATGTTGTCTCCTTGACGTTTACCTCATTTCCTTTCTTTTTCATATACTTTCATGTTTTGTAATTTCAAAATATTATTATTGCCATTCTGTATATAGAGTCCACATCTCATTTTATTTTGTCAAAATTGCATGCAATTGACTCGATGAATGCCCTGTGATAGTTTGTATGATTTGATTGTCTTCCCTGAATCTTTTTGTACGGCAACTGATGACAGAAGTTGCAAGAACACTTAGACAGACAGTCTGATTTTGAATTTATGCTTTTTGATGATCCTGCATCCTTTGGATGTAGCGTTCCTCGACATTTAGCAGTGCATCTAGCTAAAACCGGTGCTAGTGGCCGTCCTTATCTTACTGTGAGGTATGAACAAAGCTTATTGTTGAAGGCATCATGGTAACTTCAAGATGAAGAACAACAATTAAAGCGTTATACCATTGCTTGGGTTTACAATGTTTCTGTAGAGACGTTGTCTCGTGTGCATTTTCCCCTTGTCCTTTCAATATAAATGCAATAGGGCCTGTAAGTCTCGTCCAATTTTGCAACTTCCGGGATCAAAAAATGTACCCGGAAGTTACTTTTTAAACAAAGAGTATATGACGTTTCAAACAAAAATTTGAACGTCATAATCCTCAGACGTCATGTTTTGGCGGGAATCTTTTTCGAATTGCCTGTTTATCGTGAATTCTCGTGAATCACATGACGAGACTTACAGACCCTATACAGCCAGCTTACTATAAAAAGCCTCGAAAAATGAGAAGGAAAGTAATTAGATATTCATTAATCGAATTTATTACATTTCATGCAAATTTCTTACTTCATCCATTCATTTCTTTGGGTCAGAGGCATTTGTTAATTTTCACTGACGTGTCAAAATCCCCGCCCATCCTTAGCAACATGTTTTAATCATTAACAACGGGTGTTAATGTCTGAAATTAACACCCGCTCTATCGATAATTACAGGTTCTTATCTTCTAGTCTTTTTTTTTCTTTTGACAACAATAATTTAGGCTGATTTCGTTAATGATAAAATAGAAATGACTTAATAATATAAAAAGGAACGTTGCCACAAACTGTAAACAGTTGTTTTATTTTGGTAAACAACAGGATCCAAATAGTAAAATAGTATTGACTTTTTTAAACACGGTGAAAATTAAGCAATAAGTATAATGAAAAACATAATGCCTTTTGATGAATGTGTTAGGTTAGATTAACGCACTCGGAGAAAAAATTATCAACCTCAACGTTGTGTCGGGTAATAATTTTTACCTCGTGTGCTAATCTACCCTAACGCCCTCATTCAAGGTCATTGTGTTATTAGTATTGTCTAACAGCAATATTTGAACAATTAAATAATCTTTCACTTGCTATATGTAAAAGAAAGTAGAAATGTTTGCTCTGTGAAAAAAGACGGGAAGAACGCTTATTGCTCATAAAAGACAAAACTATTGATTGATTATTTGGTTATAGTTCATCGTCCAATAAGAAATATTTCAGCTAAATCAGGACAAGAACGAGTATAATCAATTCAAAAATAAAAGAAGAAAGGAATAAGGGCGGTAGGGACAATCGGGGTGACGAGTTTTGATTGTCACTAGGAAAGAGGAGAAATTATAGATAATGACCTTGACATTCACTAAATTTTGTTCCAAAATTGAAATGGATATCATTTTTGGCTATAGTGTTACTTCTAATACATTTTCTATGTGTGATTGTCTTCTACCAGAAATCAAATATTACTGCCGATAAATGCCATGTATCTTTCCATTTGCTGACTTGTACATAACTCTAGTTCATTCAACAATGCCAAAATAAAGAAAAATGCTGTCAATAGTGTCCTTCACATTTCAGGTTTAATAGTTTATATTTTTCCACAAACTTGATATGGCATGAAATTTCCGAATAGGATCGTTTAATTAAGACTAAAAACATAATATCGATTGATCGTTGATAAATAAAGTTCAAAACTTGTCCTTTGTTGCAGTACATATGTTTTGTAACGATTCGTCCGCCGGCGCTGGCTTTTGTCAATATACCAAGTTCAAGATTTTTCCCATGTTGCATTTCTTAATGTTAATTTATGGTTTGTCCGCCGTTGGTATTGTTTGTCGTCGCACGTGAACATCCTTTCACTAGTTTTGACACCAAGTTTTTTAATGCTTCTCTGAACGGTCCAGATAGCCAACAAAACAGTAAAAAGTTAACCGGTATTGTAATAATGTTAATAATTTGAGTAATCATTGACGCATATTGAAGGACACTAGGGATTCCATGTAAAACCCTAGTGATAAAGAGGACGATCCATATAGCCCCAATGACTGATAGGATTGCATAGAGGATAGTGGATGCCACGATGACTTTGATCAATCTTTCTGAAGATACTTCCGTGGGAGTTTTAGCCACGCTAAATTGTTTCCGAAATTTATTTCTAGCTCGGAGTTCTAAAATACATAAAACACTGAATACCACTAAAAAGATTGACGGTATTACATATCCGATGATGAGGAATATTATTTCTAATTTCTCTCTAAAGTAAGCTTTATTTTGTCGCTCTCCCTGAAAGAAATAAGGATCCCGACAAATGTCCACTGATTCTTTGCTAGATTTATCGATGATAACAACTCTTTCTAAGTCGGTGAAGAACAAAAGGACGCCAGCCGCGGAACAGCAAACCACCAACAAAATAACAACAAAAACTGAAACAGTTTTTTTGTTAAAAATGCTTCTATACGTCATAGCTTTCCAACAAAGTACGTACCTCTGGAATGCTTGAGCAACTTTAAGCCACTGTGAAAATACTAGAGAAACACGTGGTAAAATTCTGGTACCAAATTCAAAGGCATAACACATATGAAATTGAACATAATTGTTTTTCAGTGTTAAAATGTAGATGAAAAATATATTACTAATTACTTGTGTTATAAGATCCACACAGCTATATATAGCCATAAATCCAAACTTTTTACCGAAGTCTTTCTCCCAAATGGCACGTATTAACACTATTAACCAAATAGCAAAAACAGTTAACAGTACTGGATTAATATATTTGTAATAAAACTTCTCCTCACTATCAACCCATTTTTTTGGGCTGTAGTAACTCATTTCAATGAATGTGGTACCGCGTGATAGCTCGCTTGCGAAGTTTTTCATCCACTCTTTCCACTCTGATGGTGACATCTCCATGATTTAAAAGACAATTTAAACCAGAATCGTCAATGATTTGTCTGAAATAGAAAACCCACATATTTTCTAAGTATTACTTAATAAGTTTTTGCAAGTTTTTTACATACAAATTATAACATAGGTGTTAAGATTGGTCGTTTAGCAACTATGAGCGTCTTTAGAATTATTTAAAGGAATTGGTCTTCAAAATGCTTTCGTTTGATCTGCACTGATGAGACATAAGTTGTCGAAATGAGAATATGCAGAAAATAAATTAACAGTAAATTCAGTATTTTGTTTTTTATTAAAGGATGAAGGAATACCAAAGTTCCAAGAATATTGATGAAAAGATAGATGTCCTTTGCGTGATTCGAATGCACAGTGGTGTCGTCTATTGTAAATAAATGTTTGGTGCCTTAACAACTATACCAATCCTCCAAAACAGTTTATTACTATCATGGCAAATAAAGAGAAAGAGAGATAGGGCATTGGTTGAAAACCCCTATGCAAATCTCCTAAAATTTAAGAACTTTTCCATTTTTAAGGCTGCTTATATCCTTTCCTTAAAGAAATTGTTGAGTACTACCTCTTATTCATAAAACGAGATGTATAAACAGATAACATATGATAGAAGTTTGTGCCTGAATCCACGTCAAGACCATTGCTATACCAAATACGTCATAAAAGCTAAAAAAATGTTACAATTACTTCTACAAAATATTTGCGTAAATTTCAATATTTCCTCGACATTCTGCAAGTTCAATTGTCCATAGAATAAAGTGTGCATCCAATTTCATAATTTGGTTCATTGATTTTAATCTTTCAATTTATTTTTTTAATATAAAGCACATTTACGTGCTTTCAATAACCAATCAACACTTTTAAATATATCTTTGAATATTTTTGTTTTTGACTCGGTTTAGTTATCATATTGCCTTATATTACTGAAGAATATTTTTTAAAAGGTACTATAAAGTAAAAGCCCACGATATCCTCTTTAGAATAAGTACAAATTATAACCATTTCTTAAGTAACATAGACATCATACATAAAAAAAACTTATCCCTGTTTCCTTCAATTGACAAATTTTTGTCTATGTTTACATGAAAATGATCAAGTAACACATAATTCGTTTTGAACAATCATACGATGAGTTATCATAATTTGGTATATTAACAACACTTAGTGGACTTAAATTCCACATTCAGTCCGATATTGGTAAAAAATCGGAATTTTCAGCATTTCAGATTTTTTAAATAATTAAATTTTAATCGATTAATCTATCACATTTTGAGGATATATCTGCAAATATGCCAATTCAGTAATCTAAACAATGCATCATCTTTCAAAAACCGTTGTTTTAGCTATACAAGGAATGATTAAGTAGACTCGAAATTCCCGAAATGTAACCGTACAACGACAAAATGATGCATAAAAATTTCCAAAAAGTTTGTCTTTCCATACATATTATATTTTCTATATTCAAAATGCGTAATAAATACATTTTATGTATTGTAATGTACAATTTTAATACCAATATACAGATACAAATTTGAATTTTCAGCGTTTTCAAATTATGTGATGCAAAATATAATCATTTTCAACCCTACTCCATAAGAGTGTACGGCGAAATGAGATTTTCTATTCTAACTTCTACTGGAGTGGCAACAATATACAGAAAGTAGTCTTTATGATAAATATATATATTTATTGTATTTTGCTTTTGTTTTTAATATGTAAGAACAAACGTCATTCAGGTGGCATTTCTTTTTCATTCAAAAGACAAACACAAAATGCTTATTTTTTTTTGAAAATGGAAATTTTCAGAATTTTAGATTTTTTCCCAATTTCGACTTTCTGACTTAAACATTGTATAAACATTGAGAAAGGTCCAATCGACATATCATTTTCAAACACCAAAATTCACAGAGACTGATATATATCACAAATAAGATCAGAAGCGTGGATTATGGGCAATTATTCAACAATTAAAATTGGATTTCGTAAAATTCTGAAATGCTGGAAATTCCCATTGTTCACGAAAATCTCCCAAAATATTCAATTTTACCCATATTTAGTGTTAAAATTACATATCACGATATATCAAATGCATCTTTTGCAAAGAAAGTAAAACATTAGTATGCTATGTTCATATATATGTAAAGACAGAGATTTTCGGAGACTTTAAAATTTAATTTTGTTCGGGTAGGGTTAAGATTTTCGGTATTTAGAAGCCACATTGAACACTCTTTGTTTTTCTAAGCAGTGTTTTAAGATAACGTTAAGATAACTTATGTATCGGTTAAAGCAATAAATTTGCATATCTGCAGATAAATCCTCCATATTTGCCACATATAACGATTTAAAAGTGAATTTTGGAAAAACTGAATGCTAAAAATTCCAATTTTTCATCATTTTTTGGACAAAATATTGAGTTTAAGCTGACAAGTGGGATTTAACATTCCAAATCATTCCTGCAACCTTGATGTATGCAATGCATATTTTGCCTGTGGTTGTGTTTTATCCCAGCATAGACAAAAAAATCGACAATTTTTGGGAAAATTTTTTTTGGTAAGATTTTCGGTATTTAGAGTCACATTAAACACTCCTTGTTATTTTTTTAAATGTTTTAAGACATTATGTATCGCTCAGGACAATTAATTGGCAAATCTTGAGATATATTCTATAGATTTGACATACATTATGATTTAATAGTCAACTATGGACAAATCTGAAATGTTAAAAATTTCTTTTTTTTTCCATTTTGATCAATTGTGGGAGAAATATTGAGTTTTTGTACACCAATGGCTGTTGAAATACCAAATCATGATGTAATCCATGCAAAATTGTCATATACAACACACAGTTTACGTGTTCTGGTTATTTTCATGCGAACATTGACAAAAATTGACAATCTTAGGGAAAATTTGTTGGGGTAGGGGTAAGATTTTCTGTTTTCAAAGTCACATTAAACATTCATTGTTTTTCTAAAAAAAATGTTTAAAGACTACTAATGCGTCGCATTGTACAATTAATTGGCATATCTACAGATATATCCTCCAGATTTGGCATATATAACGATTAAACAGTGATCTTAGGACATTTCTATTTTTCATCAATTTCGGGCAAAATATTGAGTTTAAGTCGACAAATGGCTGTTAGAATGAATACCAAATCATAATGTTATTCATGCAAAATTGTCATAAACAACACACAATTTGCGTGGTCTGGTTATTTTTATGCGAAAATAGACAAAACTTGACAAGTTTAGGGTAAGTTAAATTGTTGGGTAGGGGTAAGTTTTATTGACGTATGATCTTATATTATCTAAAAGCAGCCATAATTTGAAATGGTTGTAAAGCAAATATAATAACCGTCCATTTGATACCTATTTTAAATGATATTTGTTTACTAAAAGATAAAATTAAGCAAAAGAGAGACAAAACTTATTCAAAAACGAAATTATTCAAAGGTCCATGTATTTGATCAATTTGAAAATAAAATTTTGGTCATTTAAAATATGTTAACATCGTCTTAACATGTTTTATATCGGGAATTGAGATGCACTTCGGGTTCTCTAGACTATCAAACTTAAGCAATTTCAATGAAAATCTGATTTGTTTCGTCAATATTTCATTCGGGTAGGGCCGCGTTTAATTTCGCTATGGAACATGTTGGGCATGGAAATTGTAAAACCTTGGGTTCTTTGTAATGCTCATACAATAAGCAATCATTTGATACATCGTTTTTATAACTGGAAAGCATTTGGTTAACATTTTGAAGCAACTGAAAGAAAAACTGGAACGAAAAACGAAATTTTCCGTAATATCGGTAGGTGGGTCTTAAAATGGGCCAAATTCCACAAGTATGTGAAGACTACGTTCGTGTTAACATGTTTTATTTTGAAAAGGTGATGTATGCAGACTTAAAACAATGGGGGGGGTTCGAAAGTGGCGGGTAGCACTGGGGGTTATTTCAGCCCATGGACTAAGTACTACTACTAGAAAAACTCTGAAAAATGCTAATACAACTGGTACCATTTACAATTAAGGTAGCTTACATTACGTTCGAGGAGACAAATTTTGAGTACACTAAGTACCGAATATATGTTTCCCTGTAAATTTTAGGCGAAAGGGAAGAATCAAACGGAGAAATCCATGAGGACTAAATTAACTTTATATTTAAGGACAAACAAAAAGAATGTATAAAAAATAAAAATAAATAATAAAAAAAAAAAGATGAAAAATAAACACAAATGGAAATAAACACATTTCACTTGTAAAATGGTAATTTTTAAATTTTAGCTATAACTAAAACTTCAAAATCAGAAACCTAAAATGTTGGTTCATATATCTTAGTAGTTAAGGTAGATCGACACTAATACACGGCGCATTCGATTGGCGCATTTGTATAACACGAATCGGATGCGGAATTGACTTGATTTTCAAGCCGGAATAATCCTGTATTGGCCTATTCCTTGTGACGTCAGAATAGATTGACATACACTTTCCCGCCAATTAGCTCCCTTTACCCGTAAATATTGTCTATTACGTAAACTATATCAAATAACTTTCTTAATCGAACGGTGACATGTAGATTTTTTCAGCGTAACAGATAGCTTAAGTATATATCTCTGAAATATCAAAAAATAAAAAAAATCTGTCTGATATTTATTTTATATGAAAGATAAACAATAAGCACGTTCTCACAGTTCCCTATATATTCTTTGTAAATATTGCTGAAAAATACTGAATTTGGCCTGATTTTCAAAGCTTGATTACAGGAAAAGATGATCGGTGACATACCATTTTTATTTTATTTTCGGAACATATAGGTAAAGACCTACAAAATATCTGAAAAGAAAAAAATTCTGTCTGATATTTTTATTAGGATCGAACTACCTTAAGGCAAGATATATCACAATTTTTTTCTAAAATTGAAATCTAAATTAGGCTTTAGTTAATTAAAGAAGCAATCCAATGAAAAACCAAACAAAAATAAACCATGCCAAATGACCGACCAGACAAACAATTTATTTTGCATGGCCTTAGTTACAACATTTGAAATGAAAAAAATACAAGCAAATCTGATAAAGGGGTGATTTCAACATGTTGCAAATTTTCACAACCAGATGAAACTCAAAACAACAGTAACTCATTTGCAGTCACTCTACACTCATCCACACGAACTTAATAACATAAATGCAAAATAATAAACACACTTACCTTAATTAGAACAGCAAGTTTTTCTTTCTCTAAAATGTGGTTAGTTACATTAGGGTTTCTCTCTTTTATAATGTAATTTCTGACACCTATCTACAGTCATGATTTGTGGATTATTGCGTAAAGAATCGTCGCAGTTACAGAGATACAAAAAAGCCCTCAGACGATATAAATCAACAAAAGATCAAATAACATTGATTCATGAACGAAGGGAAAATTCACGAATACAGAAAGACAACATCCCTCATGCAAAACGTCTCTTTGAGCAGACATATAAGCACTTTTAAAAAATTCAAATATATTGTAATTTATTCATCATATTCTAAAACGTGTATTTTGTATTTTTTTTCTTTATTATTATTTCGTTTGTTTTTTGTTTGTTGGTTTTTTTTTCTTTTCTTGGTTCGTTTCGTTTATCGTTTTGTTTTGTTTTGTCTTTGTTTTGTTTTGTCTTTGTTTTTGTTTTTTTTATCATTTTGATTTTTCTTTTATTCTTCAAATGTTGAATTCTTATGTATTTCTAATTTAATCGTATGTTGTACGTCAGTTTCAGACTTCGAAAGCTTGGAAGGACGGAACAACAAAAAACAACAAACAAAAAACTCAAACAAAGAATTGCAATTATCCTTACAAATTCAAACGCATAAGTATGCTTTAGTACACATTTCAAAAACTTTCAATTTGAATTTTTGCCTGATAGTCAACCTTTCATTTCACTTTCTTTTGCAAGTTTTTAATCAGTTCCATGCCCGCCTGCTCAATAAATGACCGATCCCAACCTGGACCAAAAACCTTCTGGACAATACGAAATTTTTTGTTTGTTTTCATTTTAAAAAATCAAAAACCTACGTTTTCAGGTGACATTAAGCATAGAAATTAATTTGGACAGCCGTATCTGTACTGAAGAGACAAGTTTTCAAATTTTGCATAAATGCAAAAATTCCCGCAATTTTAGTGCATTGTAATTTTTGATAAAGTGCAAACTTGAAGCACTTGGTAATATGTTTGTTAATGTTTACTTTTAGACTTTCACAAAATAATACTTAAACTTGTTTTTCTCCAATTTAATTAGCACAAGAGGATTCTGGGGTGGCTCCAGGAGTTATACCCCTTCTTTTTGTCAGAAAATCTCGTGTAGATTGGCTAAGAAACAATCGTAAATTAATTGGAAACATGCATTTTTTTAGGAAATTTAGAAAACTTTAATTTGAGAGGACAGATTCAGAAAAAAAGAAAGAAAAAGAAAAGTACTGCATGTTTGAGCAAATAAAAGTTTTGCAACACATTTTAACAGTTTTAAAATTTAATGAAAATGCTTGAATGCCGATACATTATAAAAAATTTCAATATTTGGTTGTATTCAACCCTCAACAATTCTCCATTTTGTCGGGTAGAATGTACAAGACGTGCGTTGAAATTATGCTTCGTAAACTAACAAAGACTTTGGTCCCATAGGGTATTTTCATCATGAAAAAATGAAGCAAAAATAAAATAGAATAAAGAAAACACTTGATATTCATCGCAGCATAACCAGTTTTAGTTATCAAAAACATTTTGTTGGATTTCGTTGCATGAAATAAAAATTTGACATTTTTGCATATTCCCCTTTCAATGGTTTCCGTTTTGGGTTGAGATTGCACAAGATTATTGTAACATTCAGAATTTATGGACAGACGTAATGCTGATGATTAGTCAAACTCAAAACCAGATCAGAAATGTAAAATTAAATCTTTGAACTGAGATTTGGTAACCTTAAAAAAGACGCATTTCATTCATACCAAATTTGTTTTGCTCACCATGCATTGCAAAGTCTTTGACCCCATTTTTGTAGGAATAATTTTATATCCTTGCATTTTCTGTTTAAATTTTCTTTCAATATCTCATTAAAGTGGTATTTGTGAGTTCATCTAGAATGTGACAGACAGTTAATACAAAAGTGGTCAGAGCAATAGAACTTGGATAAAATTGATACCAATGATTGAATTTCATGTAAAAAAGAATTTCGAGATTTATGTGACGAATATATGGATGAATAATGAAAATTCGCAGCAACGTGACAGAGAGACCTATAGCAGTTTATAACATTTAAAATGTCATGGTTCTAATTTGAAGAGGCAAATGCTTTTATTCCACTGATAAGGACAGCAGTGCTAAGAGTTTATCAATGTGTATTAAAAATATGGCGACTAGGCTTTTTTCTGGTATGACGCTTTGCATCAGGTTAGCTAAGATTGAGTAAATAAAACCTGTTAGAATTAAATAAAAGTCATTATGTTCGTTCAGTTGAGCTCATTAAATTAAAAAATGTATGGTTCACCAAAACACAAATGTGTTTTAAAATGTTATTAAGTGATATGTATAAAATAAGACTGCAAGTTTTTGTGATGCTGGAAATTTCAAGGAATTTCATATCCTTGAATAATGTCCACTTTGCATACAGAAGTTAAGATATAAATATGAAAATTTATCCGAATATTTCCATTAAGAATAAATTTTTCGAAAAAAAATAAATAAATAAAATAAAACAGTTTGTTTGATATTGTAATTCCTTATATACCAAAGATGACAATAGAAATTATGTCTCAAGCACATTGTCAAATTATGTACTGATTGCCGAGTAGGATTGTGTAGTATTGCCATTAGATCAAACATAGACATGATAGAGTCATTAACAACGGCAGTAGAATACCGAAGGAACAAAGCACAAGATTACACAAATTAAAGTCCAGAGACAAGGCAAAAGCAAGAACACCAAAAGACGGAAGACCAAAGACACCACATGCCCACAAAACACACGAACATTACATATACAACACAAAAAACTAAAGCACTAACAGTGTGAACTCTCAATAAACAAGAGTGACACCAGGTGCTCCGGAAGGGTAAGCATGTCCTGTTCTGTGCACAGCACCCGTCACACTGTCAGTGGGTCAATCTAGGGTAAAGTCAAAATCGCTAATGTCAAATCCGGGAAGACGCGAATCTAGCTGAAAATGTCAGTTTTTATTTATGACACTGACATTTCATATCTATCTATGATGTCGTGGTGACGGCCATAGAATTTCTGAAGGGACGAAAGTAACAAAGGCTGAATATATCCCTAACTCAGCAGTTTTTGTGATAGTGCTTTTGCTCTTTCCACAAAGTCACTGTATGTACTGCACGCTCTACAGTAACGAATTAATTGTGAAATATATACTCCATATGCTGGGGATGCAGGTATAGTGCTGCAGAGAAAGGGAAAGATTGGAAAATATGAGAACCGGTTTAGAATTTGATAATTCTGACTAGGATTTGGTTTGACATGTGTCTCAGACATATCGTTTAAACGGCTGACGAACATAAAAAAAACAATACACAAAAATGAATATCTGCCTGTATAATTACTCCATTATAAATCAATTTTTCCCTATTTCTATATGCATATCAGTTATGGTGTACTTCTAGATAAAATTTTTCAAATGGATGCACTCTCATGTTTTCAAATTTTGGTACTTAATTTTTTTGTAATTTGAAATTGCTATTCTGGCGACCTGTTTATTGTGCCCACATCTCATTATTTTAATATGTCAAGTTTTGTTGCGATTGAATCGATGAGTGCCCTGTGATTATTTATGTGTAGTGATTGTCTTCTATTAGTTTCTTTGTCGGGCAACGGATTACAGTGATTGTAGAATACTTTGCTACTTTCAATATCTCATTAAAGTAGTATGTGTGAGTTTATCTAGAATGTGACAGACAGTTAATACAAAAAGTGGTCAGATCAAAGGAACTGGGATAAAATTGATACCAACGATTGAATTTCATATAAAAATTAATATCGAGCGTGATGAAAGGCTTATGTGACGTAGGTATGAATAAATGATTAATGAAAAATCGTAGGAATGTGACAGCAAGGCCTATAACAGTTCATGACATTCAAAATGTCATGGTTCTAATTTTAAGTAGAGAATGCTTTTATTCCTCTGATAAGAACAGCAGTGCTTAGATAATCATAATGTGTATGAAAAATATGGCGGCTTTGGCTTTTTTCTGATCTAACTCTTTGAATCAGGTTAGCTAATATTGGGTAAATAATATAGTGTTATTAACTGTCTGTTTCTGTATTGGCCCTGTATAGATTCGAGGTTAGCTGTATTGGTCCCGAGACCCGGAGGGTCGAGGGCCAATACAGCTGATCGAGAATCTATACGGGGCCTATACAGAAACAGACAGTTCATAACACTTTTATTAAATAATCTGACTTTTTTCTTTTAGCACTTATACATTGACTGTTGTAAAAATGGGATGCTCCCGTTTCAGATTATCATTACAGTTTACCCCCCCCCCTTATTTGTGGACCCATGATTTAGCAAATACCAAATAAA
>MJUU01021552.1:62605-83577 GCA_002080025.1 Modiolus philippinarum
GCTTACTATATGTTGTGAGGTTCCTCACTGTGTTGAAGACCATATGGTGACCCCTAGATGTTTTGTTTTTGGTCGTTTTAACCTGGATATGAGATGTTGTCTCCTTGACTTTTAACCCATTTCCTTTCTTTTTCATATTTTTATATACAGATTGTAACGAATCAATTGTCCGTTCCACATTGTCTGTTTCCACTTATTTTAAACATGTAAAGGTAGCACAACAGTCTTTTGAAGGAAAATTTCAGTCCCTGACTTTAAATACTCGTGATTTTGTTACCAGTAGAGATACAATAACAAATTAGGTATCAGATGAAATTAAAGAGATTAAATTGTTTGTTAGTGCTAATTTCAATAGTATTCCTTATCAGCATCAATGCCAAAATTTCCATATATGGCAAAATAAAAGTTTTAAATGTTATATTTTAAATGAAAATAGCTCTTACAAATTGACAGGTAGATGAATTCTGTTTTCTTTATCTGAAAGAGCCTTTCAATTGCTGCAAAACCATGGCTCAGATTTTTTAAACAAGGCCTAGTTAAAAATTAAATGAATTTTAAAATTAGAAAAATAAAAATTTCACGGAGTAAAAATGTAAACTTTATTTATTTTCAAACCAGATCCTATATAAAAAATCTGAGACATGATTTTGTTGCATTTTCGTGGTTCTTTCAGATAAAGTAAACAAAATTCAGCTACCTGTAAAGCTGTAAACGTTATTTTGATTTTACAAATTTAACACGAAAATCCTATTTTTTGCCAAATATTTAAATTTTTAATACTCATACTTGAAAGGAATTATATTGACATGAGCATTACAAGTAAGTTCAATATTTTTCCTTTTATTTGATACCTCATTTGTCATTGTATCTTTCCTAATAACGAAGTTATGGGCATTCACAGAAAGGTACCGAAAATTTCATTTAAAAGACTGTTGTGCTACCTTGAATGGTACTGTACTTTGGTTCAATCATATGTATCAACCACGTTTACAATATGAACTTTTAATCTATTTTATTCTTGAAATGGTAATGTGATATTTATACATTATATACAGAAACCTAGACTTATTGATAAGGCCTAAAACCCGTCTATTACATCAGGAATCGATCAATCATATTAACGTTTCTCACATATCATCAATATTTATTTAGTGAAAATGTGTTAAATTTAATACATTTTCAAAAATATATTAATAACATATTCCAAAAAATGGTCCTATAATCCAAAAATCTTTCAAGGTGCACGTGGAAATCAATTTTTTCACATATTATCAATATTTATTGATTGAAAATGTGCTAAATTTAATACATTTCCAAAAATGTATCAATAACATATTCCAAAAATGGTCCTATAATCCAAAAATCTTTCAAGGTACAAATGGAAATCAAATAATCACCAATGACATCCATTAAACGGGGGTAATGAAGAAACCCATGACAAAACTTCAATATGGTCCTATTAACAGCTTTTTCTTGTCTGATCTCACTTCTCAATCAGATGAGATAAAATTGAGTTGATTAAAATAAGAATTATTTTGTTCACTGAATTGAGGTCATAAAATGAAAGGTGTTACGAACTCCAATGTGTTACGAATATTATATAATATTTCAAGTATAAGAACGCGTGCAATTTCAAAGATTTCATAAAAATAATTTTACTGTAAACGTTTTCAAAATTTTAAAAATAAAAATAGTTTGCTTGGATATCATGACACAAATGTTTTTTTTTATTTCCATTAAACAGTGAATTACATGAAATTACTATAATCTAGGGTTTACATCTTATTCCAATGCACTTAGTAAACACATACATCGAGCAACGAATTCCAATCAAACCGGTGCTCGGGAAATTTTCAACTTACTATGAGGCATAAGCAAATCTCATTGTTGAAGGCCTTATGCTGACGTTAAAATGAAGAACAACAATAAATGCATTACTCCATTGCTTGTTTTTTTTTATAAATCGTAGAAACTTTGTCTCATTTACATTAACTCCATATCCTGTCGTTATTCAAACAATTCATGTTACACTCGGTTGCTAATAGTCGACCAATTACCTTTTTTGATTTAGTGACTGTTGAGTAGAATAAAGTTAGAGCCATAATAATATTCAGTTTGGTTAATATCAGAGAATTTTTAGAAGTAATGATTCTGACTAGTGTTATATGTATATGTATTGTATGGTCGTGTAGTTTTTGTTGTGTGAATGGAGAGTGAGTTATGTCCCTTTTCCCGTTTTGTAATTGTGATGTGACGTCATCTTTGTCTGGATAAATGTTAATATGGAAGCTGATGTGTTTTTATTTGTTCGGCTTAAATCTTGAACATCAGACCTCAAGAAGCCGTTCCCCAGGCCGTAACACTAGATCTTGGTTATATATGTGTCTTAAACACATTCTTTAAATGGCTAATGGAAATAAAATAAAATATTAACATCTAAATGTTCCTCTGTGTATTGAAAGTTGAGATCAAAAAGAGGTGCTAGGGGCCGTCTTGAACATACTTTTAAGTATGAGCAAAGCTCGTTGTTGAAGACTTCGTGATGGCTTCAAGATGAAGAACAATAAAATCGTTCTTACTTTGCTCTGTATTACCATGTACTTGTAGAGACTTTGTCTGATGTGCATTTACTCCTTATCCACTCATTGTTCATTTAAGACTGCATTTTGTCTCTTCTGCCAATTTTGGAAAAGATCTTATATGATCTGATATGTTAAATTTGTATTTATCTAAAAATTATTGAATGACTCCCTATGGTATACTTGTTCATGAGAGAATTTCTCATATGGATATACTATCGGACTTTCATATTTTGGCATTTATTTATTAGTAATTTCAAAATGTTATTATGACTATAAGAGCACTCTTCCAGTTAAATTTATGCTTGTTACGGATCCAACATCCATGACCACAAAAGACATGAGTGTAACATTGTTCGGCATTTAATAAAGAATTCCACTCAAACCGGTGCTTGGGGCCGCCTTGAACTCACTATGAAGTATGAGCAAAGGTCATTGTTGAAGGCGTCAAGGTGACTTCAAGATGAAGAACAACAATAATCGCGTTGCTCATTTGCTTGGTTCTACTGTGTATTTGTAGACACTTTGACTCATGCGCATTTACTCCATATCCTTTCATTGTTTATTAAACGATTTAAACAAGAGCTTTTTATTCAAGATATATAGATTACACCACAAGATCCCGTTCATTACCATATTTTATCCACTAGAGATAGTTAAATTTTAAAATTTTAAGTGCGAGGCTTGCCGAGCATTTTAAAANTGTAATCTTTTTCTCTAATGATAGATGACAAACACCGAGAATTGTATTCCGAATAGATTTGGCGGGAAATAGCACGGGGCTTTATTCAACATACGTTGAATAAAGAACATTTATCTAACGGGTCAAAACCGGTTTAAACTTGACATATCATTAGAGAAAGATATATCTATGACAATTTTATCAAAATTCATTCATTAGTTTAGATGAGTTGCTGATAAAAAGGCAGAACAGACTTTTTCGAAAATTTTGGTATGTGGGTCTAAATATGGGCCCTGTTCCACCAGTGTGTGCAGGTTATGCTCTTGTTAATATGTTTTATTTTGAAGAGGAGATGTAAGTGGGCATAAAAGAAATGGGTAGGTTTAAAAAGTAGGTAATGCACAGGAGGTTATTCCAGCTCATGGACTATAGTGAAGTCTGATTAAATTTGAATGTTAAAGGTTAAAAACAAAAATACAACATTTCCGGAAAGTATACATATCTACACATTATGTCCTGTAACGATGGCAGTTTAATGAAATTCTATTGAGTGGTTTCAGTGAAGATACGACGACATACCATTTCAGAATTTCAAATTTAGAACTTATTTTTTTAGTTAAAAGCCTGCATTTCTCGTAGAAAAAGCGGACGAATAGAATCCCTGTTAGTATGTATATCAATACTTTATTTAGCTACATCTGTTTCTAAGGCGTTGTGGGCACAAACCATGACTGATAGAAGTACTGAAGGAAGACCAGTGGACTAGAGGTAAAAAACGTCATACCGGTGCACCTAGTTGCAGCTGGCTACATTTAACATTTTATACAATTAACCTTTCTATATACTAGTTAATTTTTTTTGTACGAGAACTAAGTGTGAAATAGGTGTTTTCTTTGACTGTGTATATCGCCAGGTCAGTGTTTTGTTAAATCAAGATGTACATAATGTATGTCATTTCAATGCTTATATTTACGAAGTATTTTGTGCTTTCAGATCAAATAGGGTAAAAAAATTTCTAATTTTCTATGAGAGAACCAATGTTGCGAAACAAAATTGCCAAATTAAATCATGGTTTAACCTTATGAAAATTGTAACTGGTAATAGAAAGGCAAAAATATTTATGATATAATCTAACTAGGTGTCACGAGAGACCACCCAAACACTCTTTTAACGTGTTTTGGAAAATTGTTGAATGTTTTTCCCGTAGGGTCTAATGTTTAATTACGTCTCCAGCCTATGGCTAATTTTGGATGAGAGACAGACCTGCCAAAACAAGCTTTTACAAAGCGAATTGGGTGAAAGGAGACTATTTGCATTTTAATTTCAGAGATCCATGAAAAGAAAGGTTTACGAGGACGAACTAAACAGACCAACCAAAAACCAATGGATGGATGGAAGACAGGAAATGATCGCAAAATTCATTCTTGCTACAGCATTTTTATACCCCGCCTTAAAATGTGGGTGTATATAGGATTCATCTTGTCCGTCCGTCCGTCTTTCCGTCCGTCATACTTTTTTTTCAAGATGATAACTTGAGTTTGCTTTGAAGGAAAGTTTTAATATTTTAGGATAATGTTTCTATCCATAAAATACAGGTCAAGTTCGATTTTGACTGAGATCGGATTTTTTTGTTCCAGAGTTATTGCCCTTGATTTAGACAAATCTATAAATTTTATGTTTTCCGGATGATAACATGAGTTTGCTTTGAAGGAAAATTTTAATATTTTGGGATAATGTTTCTATTCATAAAATATAGGTCAAGTTCGATTTTGACCGAGATTGGATTTTTCGTTTCAGAGTTATTGCCTAAAATCTGTAAATTTTATGGTTTCCGGTTGATAACTTGAGTTTGCTTTGAAGGAGGGTTTTAATATTTTTGGATAATGTTTCTATTCATAAAATACAGGTCAAGTATGATTTTAACTGAGATTGGATTTTTCATTCCAGAGTTATTGCCCTTGAGTTAGACAAAATCTGTAAATTGCATGGTTTCCGGATAACTTGAGTTTGCTTCTATGGAAAGTTTTAATATTGCGGGACAATGTTCCTTTTTATAAAATACAGGTCAAGTTCGATTTTGACTGCAATCAGATTTTGCGTTTGAGAGTTATTGCCCTTGATTTATGCAAAATCTATAAATTTTATAGATTCCGGATGATAACTTCAGTTAGCTTTGTGAGAAAATTTTAATATTTTGGGACAGCATTACTAATATAAAATACAGGTAAAGTTTGATTTTGATCTTGATCGGAATTATTTTCCTTCATGTAGGCAAAGTCTGTATATTTTATGGTTTCCGGAAGATAATTTCAGTTTGCTTTGAGAGAAAATTTTAATATTTTGGGACAAGGTTACTATTTATGAAAAAACAGTCCAAGTTTGATTTTGACCATGATCGTACTGTGCGTTTGAGAGTTATTGCCCTTGATTTAGGCAAAATCTGTAAATTTTATAGTTTCCGAATGATAACTTCAGTTAGGCTTGTGAGAAAATTCCTGCAACTACTAGGATTGCCTATGGGCGGGGGTATCTTTTGTGATCAGCAGATCACCTTTTTCTAGTTTTAATTAAAGAACCTTAATTAGCAAGCTCACATACCCCATGCCCCCACATATCAGACAATCCTGCATTATTGAATTCCAAAAGTATCCTATAAGCAGTATTATACATAACAAGACGCTCTCAAGAGCCTGTATCTCTCACCTGGGCCATGGCTGACATAATAAGTAAAAATAATCAAAACGTTTAAGGTCTCAATTTCCAGTTTGTTGATAGACATTGATGTTAAATGACCCAAAATTAAACTATGTTCCCCAATGGCAGCTATTTTTGATGGGGCGTAGACCGACTATCAACTTCTTGAAGAAGACCATCTAAGCAGCATTGTGCCTCACTTTGGTTCAAATTGGCCTAGTATTTTCAGAGGAGATCTTTGAATAATTTCCCATAGTGTCCAAGATTAAACAATGTTCACCGCAGACTGCCATCTTGGATGCTATGCAGACATGCTGGACACAGGGGACTAAGTAAGGACCATTGTGATCAAGTATGATACCAATTGGCCATGTACTTTCATGGGAGAAGATCTTTCAACATGTTTCCCTATAGGGTCCAATGTTAAAACCATATTCCCACTTGCTGCCATCTTGAATATGATGTGGAATTGTCAAACACATTTTTCAAAAGGGTCAACTAAGGACCATTGTGACTAAGTTTGGTTCCTATTGGCCCAGTATTTGTAAAGGAGTTTTTTGCAATATTGTCCAATTTTCGACAAAGTTCCACGCTGGCGGCCATCTTGGATGGCGTTCGGACTTGCCGGACACAATTTTTAAAGGGGACCACCCAAGGACTATTGTGATCAAGTGTGGCTTCAATTGCCGCAGTGGTTTCAGATATCTTTGAGTGCTATCCTATAGGGTCCAATGTTAAACTGTGTTCGCGGCTGGCGGCCATCTTGGATATAATACGGACTTTCCAGACATTTTAAGCTCACCTCACGAAGTGAGGGGGGCTTATGTGATACCCCCAGCGTCGGCGTCCGCGTCAGGTTAGGAAAAATGGTTAAAGTCCATTCACGCTAACTGACATGCCCCTCATCAACCATATTGGTATGTATGATGCATTTTAGGACAACAACTGCAATGCATGCTTCGGATGCTGTCTGTGACCTACATTTTACGCATGAGCGACTTAGTTCGGTAGAATGGTTAAAGTTCATTCCCGCGTACTGACATGTCCCACATCAACCAAATTGATATGTACGATGCATTCGGCGATCACAACAACAATGCATGCTTCGGATGCTGACTGTGACCTATATTTTACGCATGAGTGACTTGGTTAGGTAGGATGGTTAAAGTCCATTCATGCTTACTGACAAGTCCCATATCAACCATATTGGTATGTACGATGCATTTTTGGGATGACAACAAAAATGCATGCTTCGGATGCTGTCTGTGACCTACATTTTACGCATGAGCGACTTGGTTTGGTAGAATGGTTGAGTTCCATTCCTGCTTAATGACATGTCCCTCATCAACCTTATTGGTATGTATGATGCATTTTGGGATGACAACAACAATGCATGCTTCAGATGCTGACTGTGACCTATATTTTACGCATGAGTGACTTGGTGAGGTATAATAGTTAAAGTCCATTCCCACTTACTGACATGTCCCACATCTACCATATTGGTATGTGTGATGCATTTTGGGAAGACAACAACAATGCATGCTGCGGATGCTGACTGTAACCTACATTTCATACATGAATGAATCCATTAAAAAGAATTATTATAGTCCATTCCTGTTTACTGACATGTTTTAATGTGACAATGCTGCACAACGAGGTAAGCTTAGCAGGCTGTGGCTGCTTTTTATGTTTTTAAAAGGGGCCACCTTAAAGGACCATTGTGACCAATTTTGGTTCCAATTGGCCCAGTAGTTTCACAGGTCTAGGAAAATAGGGTCCATTTTTCGACAAAGATCCAAATGGCGACCATCTTGGATGGCGTGTTGACTGGCCGGGCACATTTTCTAAAGGGAACCAAGTTTGGTTCCAATTGGCCCAGCGGTTTCAGAGAAGATGTTTGAATGAAATGTGTTCGACTTACAGACCCAAGACACGGTGATGGCAAAAGCTCACGTTAGTTATAGAGTACATGAAAACTATGAAGACAAGATACAACTACTAAAGTATCTTGGACACAATATACCTTTATATACAAAAATTATTACAATGTGAAATAAGTAAAGATTATGAAAGTATTTTTGCAAAAAAATGTAAAATTTGTACAAAAACACTTTTTTGCTCTAGATTATGTAACAAATAAATGTTTTTAATAAAGTGATAGCAGGGAATTTCTCTAAAACTTAAAAGAGAAAAGTAAACCATAGAAGATTTGAAAACAGAATTTAAAGGGAAATACCCCAGGACAAGATGATACTTGCTGTTTTACCTGAAAATGGTCTAAGTCCAATAACTCCCATTAAATAATTCGGTCAATAAGGCAGTATAGTATGCACATCTACACATTATGAGCAACAATCCTACCAAATATGAAAGCAATCCATTAAGTGATTTCAGAGGAGTTGCAGTGATAAGATGACACTTGATGTTATAGCTGAAAATAGTCTAAGTCCAATAACTCAAGTAAAAATTATCCAATAAATAAGGCAGCAGAGTATGCACATCTACACATCATGACCAACATCCTACAAAATATGAAAGCAATCCATTAAGCAATTTCAGAGGAATTGCAGTGACAAGATGATACTTTGGTATTTTAACTGAAAATAGTCTAAGTCCAATAACTCCCACAAAAATTATCCAATCTATATGGTGGTAAAGTATGCACATCTATACATCATGACCAACAACCCTACCAAAAACATGTATGAAAGCAATCCGTCAAGAGGTTACAAAGGAGTTGCAGTGACAAGAACAGAACTGACGGACGGACGCACTGACCGACACACAGAGGGACGGACAGATCAAAAAATTATACCCTCCGCAACTTCGTTGCGTGGGGTATAATTAAGTGTCTCTGAGCCAGAGTGGCTAAACTGAAGTCTGGAATATTATATGGAAGCATTAGATATAAGAGAAACAATTCGTTTGACAAGTTTTTATTGGAAGATGTATTACAAACGCATATGATATATATCAATGATGTTTCATTAGGTGCTTTACTTTTCAATTGCTATTTTCAAGTTGAGAGATCAATCCTCATTTATTTATACTGGAAATCATAAGTTTGAAAAAATACAACTTATATGGACATGAAAACGTTAGAGAAAAGAGATAATTTGAAATGCACTGTAAACTATGAAGCCACTTGATCTGATATACATCATTATGCACATAGGAAAATTCTGTAACCGGTGAGCATGAATCTCCTCACAAAATTGCAATGGTCACCTCCGGGGATCGAACCCGGGACCTCTAGCACTTCAGCCAGCCACCTAACCGAATGGGCTAAAGAAATACTCCGTTAGCTCAGTCGATTTTTACTGGCTATATAATTTCCTTCTAAAACGTAGATAGGCTGTCCTGTCACACTCCCCCCCCCCTCGAGAGTCATCATACTTGCTATGTATGAATCAACACAAATATCACACACAATCCCTGGTTAGCTCCTTCTAACCACCTTGGGTTTTTTGCTGGGCGCCAAATATAACCGGAGAGCATTTATTAATAATAAAATTTGCATGTAAAAATTGCATGCATTTAGTACATAGGCAACTGAGAATGTCCAAAAAGGGCACTGTTAATTTTAATTTCCTCAATTTGTTTATAACCAGTTTCTCATATAAACTCTGGCTGCAAAGGGATGTCCAATGTATATAGATGACATTGTGTTTATAGATATTTTTCATTGAAGGTGTATATATAAATATAAAAAATGAAGAGTGTTGTGAGGCAGTTCGTGTAAGCATAAATACAACAACAAGTTAAAATTCTTGTAGAACTGCGATTAAAGGAAAAACAATAAATATATACACATATCAAAACGTAAAAATGATTGAAAAAACAAGAAGACAGTGGTGGGGATTGGCCAAGATCATTGATATCGATGTCTTCAAAGGGCCGTGGAAAAGAAACAAAATGGCTGAGATGTGACGTGTTACCTCACAAGTGGAAAACAGGTAGAATAAATTTGTTGTTCATTGTTAGGAGTTCATTGTTTACCGATAAAATAAATTTGACGTTGATTGTTTGGAGTAAAGCCCAATCGTTGATGATATCCATTTCTAACATGGCTCTAGTTAATCGTCAACCAGTATAATACTCGATAACCGTATACTTGGCACATGCGCAAATGGTGTCAGAATAAGAGTAAAATGGAAGAAAAACAACCATTTCTTTATTTTGTTTGTCTTAGTTTGTGAAGGAAATAAACGTTAACAACAGAAACTAAAAAACTGATGAAAACAAGAGATCGTCTGTATAAGAAAATGAAAAAATCGGCAAATGATAACATCAGAAATAGATACAAAACAACCAAGCATCAAGTACAGAAACAGTTGAGGCAAAACTACTGGCGGTACATAGAAAATATCGTAACACCCAAACCAGAAGATGGCACTTTCTTCAACATGAAAAAATTTTGGTTATATATAAAGAGCAAAAAGACAGACTATTGTGGCATTGCTTCACTAAAAAGGGATGGCAAAATAATAACAGATGCAAAGCATAAAGCAAATGCACTGAACATACAATTCAAATCCGTCTTCTCAGAACCTACCACCATTACATCAACTGAATTCCAACATGGCGAATATATGTAAGATCAGACAATCTATCCAACAATGAAAGACATTAACATAACACCACAAGGTATAGCCAAACTCTCACAAAATCTCGACCCAACCAAAGCTACTGGACCTGATGCAATTAAACCACGCATACTTCAAGAACTGTAACAGGAAATAGCACCAATATTAAGCTTAATCTACAACAAATCTCTAAATACTGGTGAAATACCGACAGATTGGCGCACTGCGCATGTTTCTCCCATTTACAAGAAAGGGTCAAAATACAATCCAGAAAACTATCGACCAATCTCCCTAACTTGTATATGTTGCAAGATCATGGAACCTGTAGTTGTCAGCTAAATCATGACACACGCCGACACTCATAACATTATTTATCCTCTCCAACACGGCTTTCGTAAAAAACAGATCCTGTGAAACACAACTTTTGGAATTTTTGGATGACATATCAAAAAACATTGAAAACACTACTCAGACAGATGTACTAATAATGGATTTTTCTAAAGCTATGGACAAGGTCAGTCACAACCTACTTACACACAAACTTCACAATTATAGTATACAAGGTAAAACAAACAGGTGGATTCAAAGCTTCTTGTCAAATCGTACTCAGGCAGTAGTCCTAGATGGTGACACTTCAAACTATGTCCCCGTTGAGTCAGGTGTACCACAAGGTTCGGTTCTGGGGCCTAGGCTGTTTTTATTTTATATCAATGATATGCCAGTCGGCCTAAACTCTACAATTCGTCTAATTTCAGATGACACAATTGCTTATCTTACAGTAAAATCCAACAGTGACTGTAAAACCCTACAAAACGATCTTGACAAACTTGGACATTGGGAAAAAAACTTGGAAAATGGCGCTCCATCCCGATAAATGTAATGTTATTTCCATCACTAGAAATAAAAACACTTTTAAACATGACTATACATTACATGGCCACAAACTAGAACATGTGGATAAAGCAAAATACCTTGGTGTCACAATACAATCAGACCTCAAATGGCACAGTCATGTAAACAACATCTGCACAAAAGCAAATAAGACACTTGGCTTTTTACGTAGGAATCTTAACATCAGTCCCACCTCAGTAAAGGAACAGGCATACAAATCTCTAATTCGTCCATCTCTAGAATATACCTGTTCTACCTGGGATCCATATATTGATATAAACAACATAGAAAAAGTTCAACGAAGGGCTGCTAGGTTTGTCACTAACAGACACCATAATACTTCCAGTGTTAGTGACATGATAGGTTCATTAAAATGGAGAAGCCTAGCAGATAGACGAACAGATACACGCCTTGTCATGCTATACAAGATCTTGCATGAACAAGTTGCTGTACCAAAAACAGACAGACTTATTCCACCACTCAAACAGACACGCAACATGCACCACTCTCTTTACAATTACCTTCCTGCAGAACACAATTAAGACAAAACTCATTTTTCCCTCGCACTATTAAAAACTACAACAGCCTCCCTCATTGCTATATCCAAGATGGCCGCCAGCGGGGATCATATTAACATTCGACCCTATGGGAAAACACTTTCAAAGATCTTCTCCTCTGAAACTACTGGGCCAATTGAAACCAAACTTGGCCACAATAGTCCTTAGATGGTCCCCTGCAAAAAAGTTGTCTTTCAGATCGGCGCTATATCCAAGATGGCCGCCAGCGGGGATCATAGTTTTAAAATTGGACCCTATGGGAAAATACTTTGAAAGATCTTCTTCTCTGAATCTACTGGGCCAATTGAAACCAAACTTGGCCACAAGAGTCCTTGGATGGTCCCCTGCAAAAAACTTGTTTTTCAGATCTGCGCTATATCCAAGATGGCCGCCAGCGGGAATCATAGTTTTACCATCGGAACCTATGGGTAAACACATTCAAAAATCTTCTCCACTGAAACTACTGGCCCAATTGAAACCAAACTTTGCCACAATAGTCCTTAGATGGTCCCCTGCAAAAAAAGTGTTTTTCAGATCGGCGCTATATCCAAGATGGCCGCCAGCGGGTTAATAGTTTTAACATTGGACCCTATGGGAAAACACTTTGAAAGATCCTCTCCTCTGAAACTACTGGGCCAATTGAAACCAAACTTGGCCACAATAGTCCTTGGGTGGTCCCCTGCAAAAAAGTTGTCTTTCAGATCCGCGCTATATCCAAGATGGCCGCCAGCGGGAATCATAGTTTTAACACTGGACCCTATGGGAAAATACATTCAAAGATCTTCTCCACTCAAACTACTGGGCCAATTGAAACCAAACTTTGCCACAATAGTCCTTAGATGGTCCCTTGCAAAAAATTTGTTTTTCAGATCGGCGCTATATCCAAGATGGCCGCCAGCGGGGATCAGTTTTAACATTGGACTCTATGGGAAAACACTTTCAAAGATCTTCTCCTCTGAAACTACTGGGACAATTGAAACCAAACTTGACCACAATAGTCCTTGGGTGGTCCCCTGCAAAATAGTTGTTTTCCAGATCCGCGCTATATCCAAGATGGCCGCCAGCGGGTATAATAGTTTTAACATTGAACCCTATGGGAAAAGACATTCAAAGATCATCTCAACTGAAACTACTTGGCCAATTGAAACCAAACTTGGCCACAATAGTCCTTACATGGTCCCCTGCAAAAAGATTGCTTATTCAGATCGGCGCTATATCCAAGATGAAAAGAAATTCAAAGATCTTCTCCTCTGAAACTACTTAGCCAATTGAAACCAAAATTAGACTCAATGTCCTTAGATGGCCCCTTCAAGAAAGGTGACAGTAGAACTGCCACCCCATCCAAAATAGCTGCTAGTCTGGAACATAGTTTAACTTATGATAATATAACATCAATGTCTATTAACAAATTTGAAAATAATGCCCTTAAAACATTGGGACTATTTTAACTGCATATGTCAGCTGTGGCCTAGGTGATCGATACAGGCTATTGAGAGCCTCTTGTTTATGAAAAAGTGCATATTTTGAGAATTGGCTCTATGTCGTACGATAACTCAAGATTGCCTCCATTGATTTTAATGATTATGAACTCAAGGTTAAACTTGACTAAAGGAAGCTCCCTTTCGTTTTTGCAGAAAATCTGAAAATGATTTTGGGGGAAAAACTTCATTTTTATACGAAAAGGTGCATATTTTGAGAATTCGAATCAATGTCGTACGATAACTTAAGATTGCCCTGAGGGATTTATATGATTTTGATACACAAGGTTGGTCTTGACCAAAGGAAGATCCCTTTTGTTTTTTAGGAAAATCCGAAAACAATTTTTGGGGAAAAACTTAGTTTTTTAAATGAATAAGTTCATAATTTGAGAATTAGCTGTATATCGTACAATAAATTAAAATTGCCTTCAATAATTTATATGGTTTTGATACACAAGGTTGGTCTTGACCAAAGGAAGCTCCCTTTTGTTTTTGAGGAAAATCCGATTTTCATTAATTTCCGCAAACAGGTTTGTGGGACACACAAGGGGGCGGGGCTCTTTCTGACTTTGTCAGTATTCTAGTTTATTTTATTTTTTGGAAGTTCAATTTTTGAAGTGTAATTCTGCAAACTATTGAAAAATTCTGATGGATTTCGCCTAGTCCCCTGAACCACCTTAATTATGTATTTGTAGAGACTTTGTCTGATGTGTATTTACTCCATAACCTTTCAATGTTAATAATTTCAATAAAGTAAGTGAGAACCAAACCGTCAATCAAAAGAACGACCAATCCATAGAAAATGGCAACATCGGACACACTAAGAAACAAGGACACCACTTAAGTATGGGACATAAAAGAAAAATGAAGACACACATACAGATATTAACATGTATTTAAAAACAAATGGTAAAAAAATTTGATGTGTATTACCTAAATGCACCTCTTTTGTCCAGCAATAAGGGGAAGAAAATAGACTTTTTTGTGTTTAAAAAATGCAAGTTGATTGAAAAAAATGTAATAATCAACAAACATAGGTTCATATTTAGTTCATAAAAAAGTATGGTTTTGTCTGAGTTCAAAACTTTATGAGCCAGGTTCAGAGATAAAAGACAGTCTTCTTAAGTTTCCATACCAAGACACATTTCCTTTTTTTAGACATTTCTGGAGGCAAAAAGGTGACAATTGTGTCTTATCTGCACCAGAAAATCGTATGAAATTAAAATGGTAGGTCAGTTGATGATAATATTTCTGATTATGTTATAATTCTGTTCAAGTATGTTAAATAATAAATTAATGAAAGAAAACTAGAAAAGTGTTGGAGCTTACATACTCAACACCCCTCAATGATAAGTAGTGCTCCAGATACATGAATAAGATAACCTTTTGTCACAGTTTGTCCTTACGATGACAAATATACATGATATCTATGAATGTTGTACATGGTTTTTTAGTTAAGTTTTGTTATAACTATTTCATTAGTTTTTGTAAGATATCATGAATTTCAGGTTGAAATTGAAAGAGGGAAAACCTTATCAATTAAAGTTTTAGCAGTCGGAGATCTCAACAAAACTGGTCAGAGAGAAGTTTTCTTTGAATTAAATGGACACCTAAGGTCTTTCTTGATAAAGGATGAAGAAGCATCAAAGGTACACTAAGCAATTTTAATTGTCTTGTAAGATAGGAGATATTTATGGGATACCCTCATTCAAATTTATTGGCAGTTAGAGGTGAGAATCTCCTAATTAACTAAATATAGACCTACCAGGTACATTTTTTACTCAGTTAAATCTGATCTGTCAAGAGAACAACGACTACATTGCAGGACTTACATGAAAATAGACACTAATATTCATATGCATGAGATTTTGCTATAAGTCGGCACAATTGAAGATTCAACCCTACCAACCCGAAATCTGTGAGAAAAAGTATTGGTCATCATCATGCTTGTTTTTTTTTCTAGTAATTAAGTCAAAATTTGCACATGTAAGCCATTTTTCACCTAAATTTACATAGAATGCGCGGGGAAAAATATGGAAAGGCAGTTTTCAGCTTTATATAAATGAATCTATTATCCATGAAAATTTTACATATTTTTAGCTCGCTGGGACGAATGTCGGGAGAGCTATTTCATACCCCCGGCGTCGGCGGTGTCAGCAAAACTTAAACCTGGCTTGTGGAATTGAGACATGAAGAGCTAGGGTGTTGATATTTGGTATTTGACTTCCTTGTGATGAGAGCTTTCTTCTGGTACCATACTTGTAGACATTTTGACCTTGACCTTAGGGCAATTTTTTTAAAAAAAAACTTTAACCTTGCCTCTAGAAGGTAGGCTTTTAGTGGTAGGGTGTTCATATTTGGTATGTAACTTCCTTATGATGAGAGCTTTCTTCTGGTACCATACTCTTGTAGACATTTTGACCTTGACCTTGCCTTAAGGGCAATTTTAGAAAAACTTTAACCTTGCCTTTAGAAAGGAGACTTTAATGGCAGGGTGTTTATATTTGGTATGTCACTTCATTATGATGAGAGCTTTCTATTGGTACCATATTTGTAGACATTTTGACCTTGACTTTACCCTTAGGGCATTTTTTTTTAAAACTTTAACCTTGCTTTTAGAAGTTAGTCGTTTAGTGGTAGGGTGTTCATATTTGGTATGTTACTTCCTTATGATGAGAGCTTTCTGGTGGTACCATATTTGTAGACATTTTGACCTTGACCTTACCCTAAGGGCAAGTTTTTAAAAACTTTAACCTTGCTTTTAGAATTAAGTTGTATAGTGGTAGGGTGTTCATATTTATTATGTAACTTCCTTATGATGAGAGCTTTCTATCGGTACTATATTTGCAGACATTTTGACCTTCACCTTGCCCTGAGGGCAATTTTTAAAAAAAACTTTAACTTTGCTTTTAGAAGGTAGACATTTAGTGGTAGGTTGTTCATATTTGGTATGTGACTTTGTTATGACAATAGCATTCTGGCGGCACCATATTATTAGAAAAGTTTACCTTGACCTTTCCCTGAGGGCAATTGTTTAAAAACTTTAACCCTGCTTACAGAACTCATTCATTTAGTGGAAGGGATTTCCTATTTGACATGTGACTTCCTGATATCACATTTAAAAATTTTTAAAACATTACAATTACAAGAATGTGTTATTTCAAATTTTATTGTGCATTGAAGTCACTCCAATCCCCGGCGAGCTATGTTGTCTTCTGATAACTCTTGTTGTAAATAGATAGTATATATGATTGATCTATTAGTTACAACCAACAGATGTATATGCAACTATGTTTTTAATGGAGATATTTTGCAAAATGTCTGGATTGAAATTATTTATAGGAAAAGGAAGCTAATTTGCAGTAAAGCTGGCAGAATATAGAATTTTACATCCATCAGTCAATTATGACGTCACAAAGGAAAAGCTGTGAAATTACAGTTCTGGCAGGAAAATCAAACCTAACCCGTATCCAACTCTTGAGTTTTCAAATGTGCAAGTGAAATTCACTGTGAAATTCACATTAATTGAAATTAGAAATCTGATATCAACCTAAGCAACGGAAACAAAATGCATAGAAATTTGGAATGGTGTATGTTATGTACATTACATGGAATGGTATCAGGCAGTGCTTTATTTTTCTTTTACAACCATTTGAAAATTTCCTATATCTTTTGATCATTTTGTAGCCATTTAAGGTTAAATGATGCAACAGTTCATTTTACCATACTTATTAAAATAAGATGATGTCACAAATGGTAAATATTTGAAGATAAATGATTTTAGAGAAAATTGGTTCACAAGGTAAAAAGGATAATCTACAAATACATAACACAGAATTACATAAACTAACAACATATGCAACTCTCAAGGGTCACAAGTCATCACAATACAATGTACAAATAACACTAGACTAACCAACAGGTAAAGGTCAGTAAAGTAAGAAGTAAAATGTACATGTTTAAGGCATAATAGATCTTACTGGTGGCTTTTTATACGCTCCCAGGAGCCATTATCTACTGGCTGTCTACCATTGACCTATTATAACTAATGATAAAAAAATGACAGGAACTGAACTTCAATATCTAGGCTAACCTTCAAACCAGGCATTATTGACCTTATACCAAAGAACTTTGCAGAAGTTACATTACCTTCTTTAATTAAACAATTATGGCAAAGTTTGTATTTTATATATATAGAAAAATGAAAATATGTTTCTTGATATCTACAGAATTTGTATTGGGAAAAACATTAGGCCATGGGCTGAAATCACTTTCCGTGCAACCCCCCCCCCCCCCCNTCCTCCTATATCCCCTCTTCAAAATAAAACATGTTAACACGAACATAACCTGCACGCATGGATAGTATAGGGCCACTTTTATAGTACACCGCGAAAAACTCTTGTATTTTCGTTTTAACCTAAGTTTCATCTTTTAAGCTCCATAATTATTTAATGATAAGTAATATGTACTGAAATTTGGTACCAAATTAAAGGTAATTAAATATCCTTTACAATGAACTCAAGTTTGGGCACTTTCCGCCATTTTTATGACCTGGGGATACAAAAATTGTACCCCTCCCCCTGCAAAAAAATAGCGAAATGATAATTTTAGGCTGTCAATTCCTTTCAGATAAACAACCCTCCTCATTTGATCTAGTTTTTATGCCTAACTTATCAGTTGTGATACAGTGTTGGAAAATACAACCAAAAGTCCATAAATTTTTGATTTTCGGTAAAAAAAATTGAAAAATGGGAATTTTCAAAATTTCGACTTTCTGACTTTATGGTGGTAAAAATCTGAACATATATTTAATAATTGCCGTTGTAATAATGATTTATGATATGTTAGCAACAAATCGTGTGCAAACATTTTAGTTTAAGAAGTATTGTAGGTTCAGAAATGTCAAAATTAGCACCCCTCCCCCTAAAAATTATGAAATATCCAGACTCTAAATGATTAAAGAATAATGTTTTGTTTATTTCGCTAAAGCTGACATGCAGAAGATCATTTAAGTAGATTTAAACTTTTTAAGAGGTCCTTTTTTGACTCTTTTGCTCGAAATTGTATGCAAAATGGGAATTTTCCGTTTTCCAGAATTTCTGCTGTTTTGACTTTGAGATGTAAATACTTCATGAAAATGATATGTAACTTGAAAATGTTGTTTAGATATCCTTTCAATATATCTAAGTCATAAGAAAATATGTTTTTAAACATTTTAGAATAACTACAGTCTCATAAATTACAAATATATAACCCCTGACCACAATTATTCAACACAATTTATTTCATTTTATTCAGCTTGAAAATCTTAAACATTGTATAAAGTTCCAATAACATATCATTTCAAACACCAAAATACGCAGAGACTCCAATATATCACAAATAAGATCATGTGTGTGGTTTATGGGCATTTATACAACAATTTAACATTGAATTTTGTAAAATTCCGAAATGCTGAAAAATCCCATTTTTCACGAAAATCGCTCAAAATATACAATTTTACCCACATTTGGCGTTAGAATTTCATATTGCGATATATAAAATTTTATAATTTTATAAAATATATTTTCATAAAATATATAAAAAATTTTTTAAAAGAAAGTAAAATATTAGTATGTTTTGTTGATATAAATGTACAGACATACATATTCTGGGGATTTTTAAGAACCATTTTCTTGGGGTAGGGGTACAATTTTCGGTATTTAGAGTCACATTGAACACTCCTTGTTCTTCTAAACATTGTTTTACGGAACTTATATATCGGTTAGAACAATGAATAGGCATATCTGCATATAAATCCTCCAGATTTTCAACATATAACTATTTAAAAGCGAATTTTGGACAAATCTGAAATGCTGAAAATTCCCATTTTTCATCAATTCTGTACAAAATATTGAGTTTAAGCTGACAAGTGGGACTGTAAATGACAAATTTTGCTAAAAATTATGCAACATTGATATATGCAATGCAGATTTTGTGTGTTTTGGTTATTTTGACGTGAATAAAGTAAAAAAAGACTATTATAGGGAAAATTTGTTGGGGTAGGGGTAATTTTTTTCCGCATTTAGAGTCATGTTAAACAGTCCTTGTTTTTTCTAAGCAGTGTTTTAAGACAACTAATGTATCGCTTAGAACAATTAAATAGCATATGAATCCTCCAGATTTGACATATATTACGATTTAACAATGCACTTTGGAGAAAACTGAAATGTTGAAAATTCCCATTTTCCATCAGTTTTGGCCAAATGTTTAGTTTAAGTCAACAAATGGCTGTTAAAATACCAGATCATGATGTAATTCATTCAACATAGTCATATATAACACACATGTTCCATGTTCTGGTTATTTTTATGCGAACATAGACAAAAAATTGACAATTTTAGGGAAAATTGGTTTGGGTAGGGGTAAGATTCACTGTATTCAGAGTCACATTAAACACCCCTTGATATTCTAAACACTGTTTTAAGACAACTCATGTATTAATTAGAACAATTAATTGGCATATCTGCAGATATATCATCCAGATTTGCCATATATAACGGTTTAACAGTGAACTTTGTCCAATTCTGAAATATTGAAAATTCACATTTTTCATCAAATTCAGGCAAAATATTGAGTTTAAGTCAACTAATGGCTGTTAGATACGAAATTATGGTATAAATTATGAAACATTGTCATATACAACACACATTTTGCGTGTTTGATTTAATTTATTGTGAACAAAGACAAAAAAAGTGACAAGTTGAAGGAAAATTTGTTGGGGTAGGGGTAAGACTTTCCGTATTTTGAGTCACATCAAACACTTCTTGTTTTTCTTAACAATGTTTTCAGACATCTTATGTATCGCTCAGAACAAGTAATTGGCATATATATCCTCCAGATTTGGCATATAAAACGATTTAACAGTGAAATTTGGGCAAATCTGAAATGTTGAAAACTCACATTTTTCATCAATTTCAGGCAAAATATTGAGTTTAAGTCAATTTATGGCTGTTAAAATACGAAATCATGGTATAATTTATATAATATTGTCATATACAACACACATTTTGCGTGTTTGAGTTAATTTGTATCGAACATGGACAAAAAAGTGACAATTTTAAGGAAAATTTGTTGGGGTAGGGGTAAGATTTTCGGTATTTTGAGTCACATCAAGCACTTCTTCTTTTTTTTAACATTGTTTTCAGACATCTAATGTATCGCTTAGAATAATTAATTGGCACATCTGCAGATATATCCTCCAGATTTGGCATATATAACGATTTAACAGTGAAATTTGGGCAAATCTGAAATGTTGAAAATTCCCATTTTTCATCAATTTCATTCAAAATATTGAGTTTAAGTCAGCAAATAGCTGTTAAAATACGAAATCATGGTATAATTTATGAAACATTGTCATGTACAACACACATTTTGAGTGTTCTGGTTATTTTTATGCGAACATAGACAAAAAATTGACAATTTTACAGTAAATTTGTTGGGGTAGGGGTAAGTTTTATTGATGT